>CM035420.1:107612006-107759506 GCA_020310875.1 Ceratopteris richardii
GCATAGATCAAGCATTTGGAGATTTAGAGGTCTTCATTAGTGGTATCAGAGCAAAAGGTGCAATATAAAGTGAAGTAAAGAGCATTGGAAGTCCCGATTATTGAAGACATTGAAGTTTCTTCAAATTGAAGTTGGAAAAAATTGAAGCCTTGAAGAAAACCTGAAGAAGTGTGAAGATTCAGCTTGAAATTTTTTGAAAGATTGAAGATTTGCATTAAAGGTACAAAGAATATTTGTAGAAGAAAAAGATCAAAGATGGGAGAAAACTTGCTGATTGATAAGCTAGATAGGGAAAACTATCCAGCTTAGGCCATGCGGATGGAGGCACACCTCATGAGCAAAGATTTGATGGGATTCATTACAAGAGAATAAGAAATTCCTGGATTTGAAGATCTTGGTGTTCCAACTAGGGAAGAGCTTGTAGATTTGAGGAATCCGATGAAGAAGGATGCTCAAGCTAGGAGCATCATTTACATGGCTATAAATGATTATCTTCTACCTCATATTAGAGGATTAGAAAGTGTAGTAGATGTGTGGAATGCTTTAGAAGATCATTTTCAAAATACAATGAAGTCAAAGAAGTCCTCATTATGGGCTGAGCTCACAACCTTCAAGAAGAATAGCTCACAATAAATTTCTGATTATGTGGCAAGAAGGAAGGACATTGCATCTATCTATCTATCTATCTATCTATCTATCTATCTATCTATCTATCTATCTATCTATCTATCTATCTATCTATCTATCTATCTATCTATCTATCTATCTATCTATCTATCCATCTATTTATCCATCTATCCATCTATCTATCTATCTATCTATCTATCTATCTATCTATCTATCTATCTATCTATCTATCTATCTATCTATCTATCTATCTTTCTTTCTTTCTTTCTATCTATCTATCTATCTATCTATCTATCTATCTATCTATCTATCTATCTATCTATCTATCTATCTATCTATCTATCTATCTATACAAGAGGCAGGCTATTAGAAAAACTTATCAGCAACCTTACCAATAGGTTAGGTACCAGAACCAATACCAATAGCCATATTATAGGCCACAATAGCAATATCAGGCACCATATAGGCCACAACCGATCCTAGGAAGCCAACTGCCAGCTCCTCCCAACATGATTCCAATTAAGTATGTAGTGGCAAAGGAGAACCCAAATAGAGAAATCACCCCTTTGGTCTCAGAAAATGACCATCATGCTCATATTCTTGAATACTCCTATCAAGATAGTACATAAGCTTATTACACAGAGTCACTTGAGCATAGTGAAATTTATCCCTATCAATACGAGGGACCACCTATGGCGCAAAATTGGCAGCCAGAGTACTCGAATGTCATGTATACAAATCCCACACTAAGGCACCAAGTGAGACAAATGAGTCCACAATCCCCTAGAGGACCATGTTTTAAATGTTAGGGTGACCATTTCATTTGTGAATGCCCCCATCCCCCAAATTTGGGACAAGGATATGCCATCATAATACAAAACTTTTGTCTTGAGTGTGGGAAAGAACATCTCTTGAGAGATTGTCCAATGAATCCCTCTAGTGCACATAAGGTTACACCAATTAATGTGGTAGGCTTAGTGGCAGATTCAGATTCAAGTAGCACTGATGTGGCTCTTATACAAGTAGCTAGGGCATAAGCCTAAAATAAGCAAAACTAGCTGAATAATCAGAGTTAAGTGAATTAGAAGGGCCTAGTAAGAGGAAAACAAGGACTTGGAAGGATACTAGAGAGAAAGCCATTTTCAAGTGGAATAAAAAGCTATCCAAATTAGAACAAAGCCTTGAAGATGCAAAAACAAGAATAGATATTGCCTCTCGTATCCCTCTATTGGAGTAAATCACAAGCCTACACATTTGTCTTGAAAGATACCTTGAAGACTCTACATATGTGAAGAAGCATAGGAACCATTGCTAGTGGTTAATTACCACTTTATCTCATTGTAAAAGTCAAATTGACTTAGAATCTTTTGTAATCACCTACCTAAGTGAGTCATGGAAAAAGTAACTCATTTGATTGAAGGAATATCTCCTAGTATGTAGGAGCTTGATCATAGGGAGCCAAAAGTTTGAATTTGAATTCAAACTTTTACTCATTTCCTATAAAAATGGACATGGAAAAGTCATGGGTAGAACTCATTACTCCCGAGCTTATCATTTCTGATTTTGAGTGTGCGTGAGGACTATACTATAGACTACACCTCTCTACACCATTAGGCAATGTTATTCATGCCAATGGGATTGTATACAAGTGTTGATTAATAGGTACATTTACATCATTCATCTCTGAGTTCTCTATTAGTCTACTCAAAAGTCTGTCAACCTGTCAAGGGCATATCTTAGTCAATTCTTCACCACATTCAGTGATTCAAAGCTTGTTGGATTCAGCTCAAGGTCATCTACATGCTGCCAAAGTTGAAGACATTCTATTCAGCCATTTGGGAGAAATCTGCGTCGAGGTGATCTCTGGTCAATTTCTACTACAATCCTAAAAAAGTTGGGGGTAAAGCTAAACTTGCTAAATTGATTTCTCTTAGCGTGGTTTATCTTTTTACATCATTCCACTTGCAAATGTTAGCTCACTACGCTAGTTAGATACCCCTAAAAGGAATTTTTCTAATTCCTACTGTGCTCGTGATACTGAGCAAAATACCGAGCAGGTGTCAAGACATAAATAGAAGGTTTTCTTGAGTTTGTGACTTCCAAAGTTATCTGTTTTGATTCAATCATTGCACACATCATTTTCAAAGGACATAGGACATTTTATGGTATCATTAGAAAGCTAAGAAGGGCTACTTATCGAGTCTGAAGCAAAAGAGGGCTGGTACAAAGCAATCTTTAGCAGTACCTACTCAGTCTCTTGGTGCATCCATCCATCTTTCCCAACAGTGGTATCAGAGCAATAGAAGTAAAATGGGAGATGGTGTTCCTTCATTTATTGATAAATTGGACAGGAACAACTATCAAGCATGGTCTCTAAGGATGAAGACCTACTTACAAGGAAGGAGTGTCTATGGATACATCTCAGGAGATGAGGAATTGCCCTCATTCAAAGCAAGAGGATTGCCAACCAAGGAAGAATAAGAAAAGCTCAACACATGGTGTGCTAAGGATGCATTGGCAAGGACTTACTTACTCAACTCTATCTCTGAATTTCTTTTGCCACATATCAGAAATTGTAAGACATCCCAAGAAACTTGGGAAACCTTGTCATCATATTTTTCCTCCAATACAAGGGCTAGGAAAAATCAGTTGTGGATTGAATTCACAACACTAAGGAAGCAACCTAAGCAAGCTGTTTCAGAATTTTTGACCAAGATCAAAGATGTTGCAGATCAGTTAGCAAGCATAGGAGAAGATATTGAAGAAGAGCAGATTGTAAGGCAAGTGATCAATGGAATCAAGGCTGATGACAAATGGGAAAGCTTCACCACTGCAATGGATCTTTACATGGACATGCACACTCCAGATCTTAGCACTCTCATGGGACAACTATTTAAACATGAAGCAAAGCTCACCAAGAATAGAGATACATCCAAAGGTAATAACTCTCCTGCCCTATACACTGATAAGAAGTCTAAGGATAAAGGTAAGAGCAAGAAGGTGGAAGATGAAGGCTCTACCTCCCAAGCCAACTATGCAGTAGATCTTCAAGAGGAAGGGGCAGAGGAGGTAAGCAAGGTAGGGGGAGACCCTATAGCTCATCACCATGCAACATTTGTGGTTTATCAAATCATACTACAGATGAGTGTTTCAGGAATTACAAGAATCAAAGAGGAAGAGGTTCTCAAAGAGGTGGATACTCACAGTCAAGAGGTAGGTTCAACCACCACCAAGGCTACAACAACAACTACAACAACAATTAGAACAATAATTACAATGGCAATCACCAAGGAGGATTCAAATCCAGAAAGGACTACAACAACTATACAGAGGAGCAGGATGACTCTCTTCTGATCATGAACATGACTTCAAAATCAGGTACAAATGATGACCACCTATTCTACATTGACTCAGGATGCTCAAATCATGTGGCTGGCAATGTAGCACTACTCTCTGATCTTGACTACAAAAGGTAAACATCAAGTCCAAACAGGTGATGATACAAAGCATTCAGTAGTTAAAGTTGGAAATGTTAAAACTTGTGATGGAAATCAGAATTTGTTGAGCAGGGTACTCTATGTACCAACCATTACCAAAAATTTGATGAGTGTTGGTCAGATTGTGGAGAAAGGTTTGTAGGTCAAATTCAATCAATATGGAGCATTTGTGGAGGACCCGACATGGATTCAAGAGGATAGCTAAAGGAGAAAAATCAGGTAGACTTTTCACTTTTGAGTTAGAAGACACAAAGAATATTGCACTATACAGTTATAAGGATCAAACACTTTTAGAGCTTCAGATTTGGCACAAAAGATTAGGGAATATAGGAGAAAGAACCTTGAAGCAAATGTGCAGGGACCAATGTGTGCTTGGGATACCAAATGTATCCAAGCAACAATTGATTTACAAGTGTGGTGCTTGTCAATTTGGGAAGTCACACAGATTACCTTTCTCAAGGAAAGGATACATGCATGAAGATTACCTAGAGCTTTTCCACACAGATGTATGAGGACTAAGCAAAGATCCCTCAGTCTTCGGTACACATTTGGCTTGAAAGATATCTTGAAGACTCTACATATGTGAAGAAGCATAGGAACCATTGCTAGTGGTTAATTACCACTTTATCTCATTGTAAGAGTCAAATTGACTTAGAATCTTTTGTAATCACCTACCTAAGTGACTCGTGGAAAATGTAACTCATTTGATTGAAGGAATATCTCCTAATATGTAGGAGCTTGATCATAGGGAGCCAAAAGTTTGAATTTGAATTCAAACTTTTACTCATTTCCTATAAAAATAGACATGGAAAAGTCGCGGGTAGAACTCATCACTCCTGAGCTTATCATTTCTGATTTTGAGTGTGTGGGAGGACTATACTATAGAGTAGACCTCTCTACACCATTAGGCAATGTTATTCATGCCAACGGGATTGTATACAAGTGTTGATTAATAGATACATTTACATCATTCATCTTTGAGTTCTCTGTTAATCTACTCAAAAGTCTGTCAACTTGTCAAGGGCATATCTCAGTCAAGTCTTCACCGAATTCAGTGATTCAAAGCTTGTTGGACTCATATCAAAGTCATCTACATGCTACCAAATTTTGAAGACATTCTATCCAGTCATTTTGGAGAAATCTGCGTCGAGGTGATCTCTGGTCAATTTCTGCTACAGTCTTAAAGAGTCGGGGGTAAAGTTAAACTTGCTAAATTGATTTCTCTTAGCATGGTTTATCTTTTTACATCATTCCACTTGAAAATGTTAGCTTACTATGCTAATTAGATACCACTAAAAGGAATTTTTCTAATTCCTACTGTGCTGGTCATACTGAGCAAAATACCGAGCAGGTGTCAAGACATAAATAGAAGGTTTTCTTGAGTTTGTGACTTCCAAATTTATCTGTTTTGATTCAATCATTGCACACATCATTTTCAAAGGACATAGGACAATTTATGGTGTCATTAGAAAGCTAAGAAGTTCTACGTATCAAGTCTGAAGCAAAAGAGGGCTGGTACAAAGCAGGCTTTAGCAGTACCTACTTAGTCTCTTGGTGCATCCATCCATCTTTCCCAACACCCTCCCATCATAAAACTCCATCCACACCACTTCATCCCACCCCACCAATCATTGTAAATAAACAAAAACCAAGGTCTATTCTTGCATATCAAATCCTAGGAGGCTTGGACATGATGTTCAAGGCCTACCAAGCTGGACTTCAAGAAGAGCTAGCAGCTAGAGACCTAGATACGAGCTACCCTAGATTTGGAGATTGAATGAACAAAGATGTGCATAAAAAATTGTAGAACTAGCTTAGGCTATGCTTGAGACCAATCAAATGTTCAATCAAACAAATTCTATCAAACTCAGTTTGCATTTCCAGGGCTTACTAGAAAGATTAGAGCAATTGGTAAACAAGCCTCAAGTTTCTTTGCCTCCAAAGGCTCAACCAGATGTTGGAAGAGAAAGCTCATCACCAAGGTAAGCTTATGTTCTTAATTCCATGGATGTTGGAATATCTCTCTCAATTCAACAATACGCTCAAGAGTTCTTGAGGGAAATACAAGAAGAGAAATGGGCCAAGGAGAAGGGTTATCCCCCTCCTATTGATGAAATTGATGATCTTCATGATCAATTTCCCCAAGAAATTTCATCTATCTATGGAGATCAACCACAAAAACAACAAGAAACACTGAGTCACAACAAAGGAGAACAAAGACATGTTCTCTTTTTCTTTTTACCTAAAGTCCATTATATGAAGCAAAAAAGTGGGCGTTTTACAATATCTAGAAAGCATCACGAGTCTTGCTTGTAAATATTGTCACTAGAAGCTTGATCTCATATCCCAAGCAGTCAAGATAGATATACTAAAATTCTTGCTGCCATGAAAACTAGTTGTTGAGCATGACCAAGAATCCCACATCATGATCTTGCACAATAGATTAGAGTTGAAAAGGTACAAGTAAGAATTCGCGAAGCTCCTTCATTACATCTATAACCTCAACAAGCACAGATAATAGCTAATTAAAAGTTACTCGAAAATTAGAGTACATGGTTGCAAAAATCAGAGCATTTTAACAAGGCAATTAAGATCATCCCCTTTGTATGGTTAAGATCCCCATTGAATGCCTTGCCATATTAACAGAATATGAAATACATTTCACAAAAGCATTCCCACGAGAAGATAATATTCAACAAAATTATACTAAGAAACATTCACAAATTATCAGAGAAATGCTCAAGATAAATCAAGCTGAACACAAAGTGGAAGAAGAACTCCAAATAATATTTCCATTAAAATGATCTTTTACATTTCCTGTGTAAGTACAAGTGTAATGTGAATCTACAATAGAAGCTGGTCATAGCTTTCCTCAGGCTCAAGGATATTGGGATCCTCTGGAACATTAGAACCCATAACCTGCCTCTCTTGCTCCAAAATTGGCTCTTCAAGGTCAGCCATGTCCCCCGGTTCATCTGCAAGTGGGGGAACAGGCTCCCTTGAAGCCGGTTGGAATCTCTCCGTGTCTGCAATGTGCTTCCTTCCAACCTCTTGGTCTTCATCTGGGCATTCATTCAGCCCATTGATTCTCATTTTAATAAAGCTCACTTGAGCATCATCCTTCTCCACAGCTATGCAGTGCCTGAACATCTTTAAAGAGCAAGCCAGAGTCGTTCCTGAAACAGCAGAAAACCACTTAGAGGTGCCAATCAACTATGACTAATGAAAACTGTGAAAATTGAAATTACCTGTGCCCGAAAAAAGGTCTAGGACCCAGTCATCATCATTGGAGAATAGCTGAAGCAATCTCATTATGAGTTTTTGTGGCTTCTGATAGGGGTTAACCAATGTCATGTCCCCAGCTACATGACGAAGTTTCTTGGTAACGGCTGGGAACATGAGCACATTTGAGATCCCATTCTCATTGCAATGCTCCCTGACTCTCCTTTTGCTTACTTCATCATAATAGCCAACTGTAATGCATTCAGTGGCGCTCACAAACCTATGCAAAGGAGTGTGACTCACATTTGTCTTCACCCTGCAAACAAGAACTATGAGTCACAGAGAGCATCATTAAAGCCACGGAGATAGAAAGAGCATTACTTACCATGTGAGGCACTCCACGGCATGACATCTTGCCTTCAGAGCAGTTGAAACAGAGAAGGACTGGTCTCTGCTATGGAAAATTACTATCCTCCAAAGAGGAGACATAGTCAACTCTGCAAAATCAGTGACCATCTTCCGAATCTGAGGGTGTTTGAAGGGTTCATCATCATTAACTGATCCCAACATCCTAAATCCATAGGGTATGTCTGCTATGAGAAGGAAGAAATGTTTCCTAGGCACAACAGAACAAATATTATTTACATCACTACAGTATACATTGTAATATACAGGCCTAAGGAGGTCTAGGGGATTGGAGAAGCATTTAAGATCAGGTTCATCATCAAAATCCATCTCCTTGGCTTTCAGCCTAGATTTCTCATGCCTTGCTCTTTGAATGTGAGCCAGGAATGCAGGGGGGCAATCATCTACTAGCTCCGCAGACTTACTTTTCTTTGGTTTTTGCAGAAAAAAGTGGAAAGACAACTAAATGAGCTCTTCAAAACAGCAAGCAGAACATAAGAAAGCGATGAATGGCATCGATTTCATGTGGGGGTAGATGCCAGGCATCGACTTTCTACTGGAAGTCGATGCCTGGCATCGACTTTAGGACATTAGTCGATGCCTGGCATCGACATATGCCACGAGGTCGATGCCAGGCATTGACTTATGCTGCAGGTCGATGCCGGGCATCGACTTATGCCCCCAAGTCGATGCCAGGCATCGACTTTTGGCTGCAGGTCAATGCCAGGCATCGACTTTTGGCTACAGGTCGATGCCAGGCATCGACTTTAGCCGTAAGTCGATGCCAGGCATCGAGTTCATACTAAAAGGCTGGCATTAAATTTGTTTGGTGAATCAAGGCATCTAACATAATGGCAAACCAGGCACAACCTCAGAAAGAGAACCTACCCAATCACGGAAAAGGATGAAATAGTCTGATAAAGCTTTGTAGGATGATGTGGTTGGATAGTCTCTTTGGACCTTTGTCCAAGAAAAGCAACCCAGCCTCTTCATCATGACCTCCTGAATCTTCATGTAAACTTTATGACTACAGTCACAGAAATTAAAAAGAGACTAGGTGAGAACAGAAACATGGCAGGAGGGAAAAAGGATCTAAGAATAACATACATACTTATTGAGCTCAGTCACCATCTCCTCCAGGCTTAAGTCCTTGGAGATTACCCTCGACAAAGTTGATATGATCAATGTATCATCCTTGATTCCTTGAAGGGCCCTCCATGGTGTGAGCTTCATGTCCTCGGGAGCCTCTTCAATTGAGAGGTCAGCTTTCTTTCCCTTTCCCTTCAGATCAACCTGTGGGTCTGGCCTCGACTTTCGTTGCTTCTGGCCCTTGACTTCCCTGTTCTCCCACATTGTGAAAATTCTATCCTGTAGATCCCAGATCTCACCTGTTCTGAATGCCAGTTGAAACCATGGATCATATTTCCTCAAGGCATCAGACTTTGTATTCTCATCCAGTGCAATTCCAACCTCAATAAGGCATTGCTTTCGTAGATTGGGATGTATTCTTCCAGCTTCCTTAACAAGACAATCTTCATATTCATGGTGGAAGAACCGAATTCTCTCTATGGAGGACATTTTTTGCCTGTAGTCATTGTCATTGTTGTGATCCCAAGCAAGAAGCTTGGCTTCCTCAGTTGTAAGACCAGCATATATCTTACACTCTGCATACCTAAAGAAAAATGTGGTAGGGTGCTCCTTCACAAGCTGTCTACGGGCCTTTGCAGAGTGTGAACCTCCAATCACATAATAAGTATACTCCTCAAATGAACCCTCATTGAACTCTTCAACAGAGCTGCACTCATTCGGATCCACCATAACAAGGAATGGCACAACAGTAGCATGAGGATTTATTCTCATTTTCTTCTTAAGATTCTGCACATGCAAATTGTGTGGCTCCCTGATCTCAAGGGGCCTCCTCCCTGTGACTGGATCTATAGGTGGCCTGTGGATGATATTGATTGGAAGGTGGAACAACTGCCCCTTCTTCACAATTTTTCTTTTAGCTATATCCTCCCTCATCTTGTTTTGCTCAGTACCAAGAACACCCGAGGCAAGCTCTCCACCGGGTGCAACAATTATATCCTGAGAGCTAGAGCTTGAGTCAGAAGACTCCTCTTCTGAAATTCTCTTCTTTTTCTTTTGAAGCTTTTTCTGCACGCTCTGCTTACCCCTTGCCTTTAGAGGGGTTGTCTTCTTCTGTTGTGTTGGCATGATATTGCCCTGGATCCATGGCATGAGGTCTTTGATGAAATTCACTGAGTCTCTGCATATCTGAGCTAGCCCTTCTGGAACACAGCACTCTGGGCACAAGAAATCCATCTTGCATATGACATTTCTTAATCCTTTTGATGTCTCCACCAAGAAAAGCAGGTTGTCAGAATCTTCATCTTCATAATCTAGTTTGTAAACAAGGCCATATTGAAAACCTTGTGTTGTCGTGATCTTTCCTCTGCCATAAGCCCCTGCGAACACAAGGAGGACTGCATTCTTCTCTTCAACGTACTGGAGGCACCACTCTAGATTTGTCATGTCACGAAGTGGATGATCTGTCCTCATTACCTCCGTCTCCCTAGACCTTTCCCTCATATTTGGATCTTCCACAGGAATTTTTATGCTACTTTGTCCACCTGAGGATATTCCTAGTGGGTTGCTGGCCTTCTCAGAGGATAATGGTGCAATAATTTTCTTTGCTTTTGCTTGGTGACCAACTCCTTTGTCACGTTGCTGGTCAACAGAGCCCATGGTGACTCTGAGCTTCTTGATGGGCCTTTCATCCTTGTACTCCGCATCCCTGAAGGCACGTGGAAATATCAGATCAAACGTAGATGTGGTTTTCAAAGGCCGAAGTCCATGCCAGGCATCGATTTTGAGCTTTAGGTCGATGCCAGGCATCGATGTTTAAGTGAATGTCGATGCCAGGCATCGACTTTGTGTGCAAGTCGATACCAGGCATCGACTTGAGGGTGAAAGTCGATGCCAGGCATCGACTTGGGGTGCAAGGGTCGATGCTTGGCATCGACTTTTGGGCCCAACTCGATGCTTGGCATCGACTTTTGGGCCAAGTCAATGCCTGGCATCGACTTTTACCCTCAAGTCGATGCCTAGCATCGACTTGCACACAAAGTCGATGCCTGGCATCGACTTGGGCCCAAAACTCAATGCCAAGCATCGACTTTGGCCCAAAAGTGATGCCAAGGAGCGACTTTGCACCCTAAAGTCGATGCCTGGCATCGACTTTTCAGTGCATGTTGATGCCGGCAAGTCGATGCTTGGCATCGACTTCTGAGCCCAAGTCGATGCCTGGCATCGACTTTCATGTGTAAGTCGATGCCTGGCATCGACTTGTCGGTGCAAGTCGATGCCAGGCATCGACTTGGAGCCCCAAGTCGATGCCTGGCATCGACTTGAGGCTGCAAGTCGATGCCTGGCATCGACTTGCAGGTGGAAGTCGATGCCAGGCATCGACTTTCAAGTGTAAGTCGATGCCTGGCATCGACTTGTCGGTGCAAGTTGATGCCTGGCATCGACTTGAGCCTACAAGTCGATGCCAGGCATCGAGCTGTACATTCTTTGGGTCCATATTTCTAGAGGTCAAAAAAATAAATACCTAGAAATCAGACTTGTTACACAGACATACATAGGGAATCTTTTTGGAATCTTTATTTATGGTATTATTTTGTTTACCTCTTGGTACTTTTGCCAACATTCTTCTTCTCCATCTGACTTGGCTTGCTGGTATGCTGAGCTCTGTGCTCCATGGCTGTCTGTGCTCTGCTGCTCTCTCTTGCTCGTGGATTTTGAAAATGCGAATGATCTCCTCCTCTTGTATTTATAGGCAATTGGGTAACTTGAACCACAGACTAACTGGATCTAACTGAATGAGTCCAGTTGCTAACTAAATCTGTCAACTTATCTAACCAGGGAATATCACCCACAGTAATAGGCTGTTTCAGAGCCACTTTTATGAAATATTCATAGACCTTGTAACTATTTATATACATTTGCATAGAAATTACATTTCAATGGCAAGAGTATGGTATGTCCATGAGGATGTCTAAACTCTTGTAGAGATTTGTTTCTTAGAATCTCTTTCTTGGGAGAAAATGAAGTCATAGTTGTGTTGACTGTGGGAGACTAATGACATCTTTATAGTATTACCTTGTAACTCACATTTATCTTGTAACTCACTGTTGAAATGGAAAATCAATGTATGAATAAACATTCAAGTACAGAACCTTGCAACTATTTATATACATTTGCATGGAAATTAAGCTTCAATGGCAACAGTATGGTATGTACATGAGGATTTCTAATCTCATGTAGAAGTTCTTTCTTCGAGTCCGTTGCTTGGGAGAAAATCAGGTCTAAGTTGTGAGATTAATGACATCTTTATAGTGTTATCCTCCACACACTTTAGTTCATATTCACATTTATCTTGTAACACAATGTTGAAATAAACATTCTGTGTACCTCTTTTACACATAATTCTTTTTTAATATACTTTCATCTACCTCTTTGATATCTAGCCAAGACCACAATAAAACCTAATCCTTGAAATCTTAAAGGAATGTAAAATTTCTTCTTGTATAGGGTTCAATGGCATAGCATATTCTAGTTGGAACTCAACTTGGATATATTCCAGTTGTAAAATCTCTTCTTGTAAAATTTCTCCAAACAATTTTATTATATATTCCTATTGTAACTCAACTTGGATATGTTTTGATTCATTCACAATGCTTAGACTCAATGACTCATATGTAGTTAGAAATCAACTGTGTTTCTCATTTGAATCAAAAGTGAATCAAATCTTTGGTTCCCTTATTAGTGTATATTTGAGTAATTAAGTGATTTGATGTAATTTGATGTTTAATGTTATTTAATGTACTTTAATAAGCTTTTGATTTCATATCTTCTTGATGTGACATTTGATGTGACATCTTCAGTTGATCTCGGATTTCTACTTATTTAAAAAGGACATTCATCTTCAGTCTTCTGTGAACTCAGTGAAGATGAGCTCAATCTTTTCAGTGGATGCTTGGGCATCAGCTTCCTCTGCTCATATTGATTCATTGTTCTCAGTTGAGCCTCTCCAGAGAAGTGATGATCCCTATGATTTAGAACGTGCTGATGATTCCATGTTTTCTGTTGAGTCATTTAAGTTATCCAATTCACAGTGCAATGCTGCTCAACCAAATGCACCTCTTGATCTCCCATCTGATCCAACCATTGATCTCCCTTCTGACTCAAGTGCATGTGGAGCAACGAAAAAGCAAAGCAAGCTCAATCTACGATTTAAAAGAAGGTCTCGTGAAGTAAGTCGAAAAAGATTTAAATTTCTTACTTCAGATAGACAGATTGCATTGGATATTGTGAAGCATTGTTGTGGCTTGAAATGTTTGTACAATTTAGGAATGAAGAAACTAAAGCACATAAGAGAAAAATTCCTCCATTTAGATAGTGAAAGGCAAGATATATACCTTGTTTCTTGCATGCAAATGATTGAGGATAACATGTCAGTAACGCGTGTTGGTTTTGAATATTTCTTTACTCAAGGGATGCCATGTTGTAGGGCTGCATTTAAAATTGCAATGGGTGTAGGAAATTTTAGAATACATAGGCTTCAACAAGGGTTTTTGAATGGGGATCTCATTTTGGATACGTTCCATGTTGGGACCAAAGGATTTGTTGGACGTCATGCAATGAATTGGATGATGAACTATTTTAGCTTGCATTGTGAAGTTATGCCTACAACTGGAAGGTTGCACTTGTCAGATAACTTTACTCGTCGAGAGGTATTTCAAATATATAGAGAAGACATGGAAAATAGAAATGAGAAGTATGTGTTGTATCGTCACTTTACTCGATTATGGAAGGAACAGTTTAACAATGTTTCTATTCCTCGTAAAGTTAGAATGGGTGAATGTTCAGTTTGCGCCACTTTGAAAAACATGGCAAAAGGGGCTACAACACCACAGGAAAAGCATAATTTTAAAAACCTTCTTAACAACCATCGTGACAGTCAAGCATTAGAGAGAAAGAAAGCAATTCATCATCGAAGTAAGGCACTCAGAAATCCGGAGCGTTATATGTGTTTGTTGATCGATGGTATGGATAAAAAAAAAACTTGTTTGCTGTGCACATTTTTATCGCATCCCTAAGGACATTGGAGATGAAGTCCTTGTGCAAATGCATTTGGTTGGTGCTTTGGTATACAATGGAACTGTAGTGTCCGAGGTTTTCTTCACATATCCGAATGTGCATAATGATCCAAACCTTACAGTTACTGTCATTCATCGTGTTTTGCAATCATGGAAGGGTCTTTTGCCACCAACTCTATATTTGCAACTAGACAATACTGCAAGAGAGAATAAAAATTCTACAGTCTTTGGATATTTAAGCATGCTTGTTGAGAAACAGGTGTTTCAGAAGGTTAAGGTAAATTTTCTTCTGGTTGGCCACACTCATGATCACATTGATCAAATGTTCAGTACTTTCTCTAAGAAGTTGGCACGTAACAATGCTTTTACTCTTCCGATTTTATCTGAGCTGATTTCAGAAGCATATACTCCAAAACCAGAAGTTCAACACCTCACACAGATTTATGACTTTAAGCACTTTTGCTCAATGGGCCTTGATAACAGTGCTAAGGTTTTGGCTCCATTGCACAATATTAGTTTCAACCATGTATTCTTGATGAGGAGGGTTGATGAAATAACCCTTTTATTTGCAAAGCAGTATTCATCTTCTCTTGGGTGGGAGCCTAAAGAGGGATGCAGATTGTTATTGCAGGTGCCTAATTTGTCTACTGTAACAGTGTATGGTGCAGAACAATCACCATATGAAGATAAAAACAATACAGAAACATATGGAAGTGTGGTTGATCAAAGTAAAAGCTGGATGCATGCACTCATTGAAAAGAAGAGAAATATTGAGCGTGCAAAAAAATATGCTGGAGATCAAGATGTATCTTGGTGGGAGGACTTTTTCAATCATCAAGAAGAGATTATACAGTATACAATTGCAGGTCACTGGCCAGTTGATGTTCCATTCACATGGGATTTTTGTACACAAAGATCCGTGAATGTGGCCCAAGCATGTAATGCAGATGCACTTCAAAGTTTTATACATCCACCAGAAAGAAATATTTATGTAGGCCCAAGGATGACAAAACAGGCAGAAGCAAGATGGCAAGGAAATTTAATAGAGATAAATGTTGGAACGCTTATTGCAGTACTTGCTGATGGTGATGAGGCTACCAGACCATTTTGGATTGCAAAGGTTTTAGAGATAACTAAAGATATTGATCAGAGAAGAATAGAGGCTATGATGGTGCATTGTTATTACACTAAAAGTAGTAATGCATTCACAGGTAAATATAACTTAGAAATGGTGTGTGATACTAAACGAACAGGTTCAAAAAGGAAAAAGAATATTCGAAGCACATCCACTCTTAAAATGGATGATGTAGATATTCTTGTTTATGATTTTTCCTTGACAAAAACTGGTCACTTGAGGAAAGCAACCATCAACATGATAAAACAAAAGCTTCCAGATGTATGTGGTACAGGAAATCATAGGAAAACAAGAAGAGTTGTGCATGATCCTGCAGAATTTGGTATGTACGTGGATGAAGATAGAGCTCTTGTGGATATTGAAGAAGAAGAAGAGAGCTCTCAACAGTATGAGACTGAATCAAGTGCATCAGATGATGAGGTGTAGACATAGATCGACAAAGCTGTGAGTTGCATTGAAGCTCTCAGACATTTTTAGTGCTTATGTAAATGCCTCAAAGTAGTTTGGTTAATGAAACCATGTTTTGTAGCAATTTTGAATAACAATCAGATATCCACCCATTAAAGATATGTCTAAAATGTTATTTTTGTGTAAAAACTATTGATTTCTACATTCTTATATATATTTTAGACATGTCAATGTCTTATCATATAGATTTTGGAGATGTCAATGTCTTGTCATATACATTTTGGGACACGTCAATGCCTAATATAGTGAAATTTTGACTACATTTTGAGCTCTTTTTTTTTTGAGAAAATGACAAAAAATGTCAAAAAATTACTTGTTTTCACCTCATTTTTGTAATATATGTATACTGGTGTAAAGGAATTCCAAAAATGAGGTGAAAACATGTAATTTTTGACGAGAGTGTTCTCTTTTTACGACATAGTTCTCGTTTGTTACGACTCGCTGTTAAGAATAAATATTAGATTTTGAATCTAATTCTTTACAAGAGTTGCCACAATTCATAGGCCCATGTGAATCTGAATCTCTTCAGATTAGATCTCCCACAATATTGATAAGAAATGAAGACTCAATGGTTCCAAGAAACACTGAAGTTGTTAAGGACACTAAGGTACAATGTCATCTCACCTTAGAAGAGTTGCTCAAGGTAAAACCTGAGTTATGGAAACATGTGGCGAATCAAGTTCTAGAACTTGGTTCCAATGTGTCGAAAGTAGGCTCTAAGAAAAAATACCACAAATACCTCTAGACAAAATAGTGAACCTGAGTGAAGGGGAAGAAGGTAATACTTATCTCTCGATCACCTTCCAAGGTTAGAAAACCAAAGCTATCATATATTCATGTGCTAGTGTTGCTATTGTGACCACCTCCTTGCGGAAGCAATGGGTTAGACCTGGACCAACTAGAATGAAGCTTCAGATGGCTGACGACCATGTTGAAAGACCTCTAGGATTGCTAGAAGGGATAACTCTAACCACTTGTCAAGTAGAATTTGAACACACCTTTGCTATATGTGACTTTGGCAAAAATAATGTCTATGAGATGATCCTAGGAAGGTTCTTCCTACGACAATTGCAAATAGTATAGGATTGGGGAACCAAATCCTTGTACTTGTAGCAATTAAGGATCACAACCAAGGTCAACCTAAAAGATTATAGCTTCATAGATGTACCACCCCTACAGTAGAATCCTATCCACAAGGCACCTAAAGATTCAATCTATGTGCATTCAGGAAGCTCTTCTGATCCATCGTGGATGCATGAAGATACTCACTTGTGGATGTGCGAAGTCATAGAGGAAGAGGAAAGACGCTTAAAGGAGAGAGAAGATGGAACTTCTCAAGGAGATAGACCAGTTAGAGTCCCATCCTACACACTCATGATCTTTCCAGATGAGGAATTTGAGCCTCATAGCTGGGCAGAAATCTTAGCCAACATGGACATTGTCGTGAGTGAAGAATAGTGGACACCTCATTGTGATGAGGAGGGATATGGTATCTCTGTTTTGATGTATCAGCCATTGCTAGGAGAGTGACACTCCAGTTATGTCATAAGAGAAGAAGAGGATTGTGATGATTTAGAGTCCATTGTGATGGATAGTTGCTTTCACTCGAAGAAGCATTATCTAGAAAATGTAAGAGTATTTACCCAAAAAGAAGAAGAACCTATCACAAGCATTAATACCATAAATTCAAAGGAAGGAAGTCAAGGAAGTCAAAAGAAAAA
Organism: Ceratopteris richardii; assembly: GCA_020310875.1. Lineage (NCBI taxonomy): Eukaryota > Viridiplantae > Streptophyta > Polypodiopsida > Polypodiales > Pteridaceae > Ceratopteris > Ceratopteris richardii. The sequence continues at coordinate 107,629,243 of CM035420.1, forward strand.
GAAAAGAAAATCTTTGAAGCAAGAAAAGGAGGAATCATTGTTTGAATTACCAGAGAATTTCAAGAAATATGAAGTTGAAGATCAAAAAATTTTGGTACGAATGCCCAAGAGAGAGGCCATCATAGGAGAAGCATACGATAATAAAGAAAAGACCAAAAAAATTGTTGTAACCATTGAAGAGAATGAAAAGCGATGTATGTACATAGGAGAAGAACTAAATGCAGAAGATGACATAGAGCTTGTAGCTCTATTTCGGGAATACAGGGATGTGTTTGTGTGGCACTATAAAGACTTGAAGGGAGTAGATCCAAAGATATGCTCTCGTACAATCCCCATGATAGTTGACGCCAAGCCCACCAAACAGAAGCCCTACACATATAATGACACTTATGCAACTAAAATAAAAGAAGAAATTTATAGGCTGATCAAAGCTAGATTTATCTATGAGATTGAGCATACTGAATGGGTGTCCCTCGTTGTGGCGATGTCTGAGAAGAATGGGAAGTTGTGAGTGTGTATTAACCTTAAAAAGTTAATGCCACTACAATTAGAGATAGCTATCTACTTCCAATCACTAAACATTTATTGGAGCATGGTGCAGGCAAGAAAGTTTATAGCTTCCTTGATGGATTTTCAGGTTACAACTAAGTAGCCATTGCCCTAGAAGATCAACATAAGACTCCTTTTGCCACCCAGTGGGGAATCTTTGAAATTCGTGTGATGCCATTTGGGCTCACCAATGCGCCTACAATATTTCAAAGAATTATGTGTCATGTTTTCAAAGAGTTCTTGCAAAAGAACTTAGAAGTATATGTAGATGATTTATGTGCTCATTCCCAAGAGAGAAGATATCACATCCCTGAGCTGAAACAAATCTTCAACAAGTTTAGAGAATATCGAGTGTGTTTGAACCTAGAAAAGTGTGTGTTCATGCTAGGACAAGGTAAAACCTTAGGTCATATTGTTTCAAAGAATGGAATATCCAGAGATGAGGATAAAGTAAGAGCTATAGCAGAGTTACCAAGGCCAATGAATGTTAAAGAGGTACAAGCCTTTATGGGTCATTGTGGATATTATTGCAGATTTATCCACATGTATGCAATCATAGCTAAGCCTCTCTACGCCTTGTTGACAAATTTTGAGTGGAACGAAGAATGTGAAAATTCCTTCAATGAACTGAAGAGACAATTGTGCACAACACCAATATTGACCACTCCTGATTAGAATAAACCATACCATGTCCATGTAGATGCATCCAATGATGCAATAGGATGTGTGCTAGCACAACCCATGCATGAAGGAAATCTAGATTTGCCTATAGCATATGCTAGTAGACAACAAAATGCAACTGAACACAACTATAGAACAACAAAAAGAGAAGGCTTAGGCATGGTATATGCTATGAAGAAGCTTAGACACTACCTATTGGCCAACAAGTTCAAGTCTTTTTTTACTGATCATCAAGCCTTATTGTATTTGTTCAATAAATGTTGCAATACAGGAAACTTAGTCACATGGTTCCTCTTATTAATGGCATATGATTTTGAAGTTGTTGTTAGGAAAGGTAGAACCCACCTTAGGGTAGCTCACCTTTCTCGCATCACTTGAGGAGACCTACCACAAGGAGTTTCTAATGAACTGCCAGATGCTTATTTTTTAAATTTAGAAGTTGTTCCTAAATGGGCAAATATGTTGGTACGTGTCCTAACCTTCGGACCCACAAATAAGAATGTGAGAACTAACAAAGACGAAATTGTAAAATCATAAAAATATCACATCTTAGAAGGATTCATGTACAAACAAGATATAGAGAGTGTATTAGCTTCTTGTGTCGAGGACGATGAACATAGCAGTTGGTTGCAACAAGCCCATGAAGGAATGCTAGGAAATCACTATTCTAAACAACGACCAATACAGGATCTAAAATGTTTAGGAGTGTTTTGGCCTAGCACAGACAAAGAAATACATGAATGGATTAAGAATTGTCCAATATGTTAAGAGAGACCCCCAGTGGAGCATGCCACTCTTTATCACATCTCATTAATTCGAGATTGGAGTGCCCATTGGTAGAACTTATGAAATCAGAAACACCACCCAATGAGGCTATTCTAGTAAGAAAATGGAGCATGGAGCAAGAGGCTCAAGACTATGCCTTAGTAGGAGACAACCTATACTGAAGAGGCCAGGATGGTTACTTAAGATCGTGCGTTCATGATATTTGAAAATCTTAGAAACTGCACATAGTGGTGTTGCAAGTGCACACTTTGGTCTTGATCAAGTAATTAAGGCCATTTTTTTCTCAGAAAACCACTCTTCATATGGATGCACATACCTATGTGAAAAAATGTTACACATGCCAAAGTACACAATATCCGACTAGAAAAAACGAGATGCCTTTGAGGCCAATGATGGGAGGACGTGCATTGTCGAAGTGGGGTATAGACTTTTTCAGTCCTATTAACCCCCCAACTTGAAACTCCCATGGAGAGTACATTATTGTAGCCGCAGACTACCTTACAAAGTGGGTAGAAGTAAAAGCCACGACAAAGAATGATGCTCAAACAACAGCTAAGTTCTTATTCGAGAATGTGTTCACCAGATATGGACTACCAATAGAGTTAGTAAGGGATACAGACACACACTTCTTGAAAGAAGTCATTCAAAACCCTCTCCAAGAATTCTTGGTAATTCATAAGAAGTATGCCCCCCATAATCCACAAGCTAACTGAGAAGCTAAGATGGTCTTTAGAGAGAATGGTGTGTTACCATTGGACTTTTTAATCGAGGCTTTAAAAGTAGCCAAGAGCATGCGTGGAATGGACATGAGTTGTCCTCCAAGATCTTTGATCTAGAACATTTGGGTGAGATGAGGTGACGTGTAGTGGATGTGGTACTGCCTCTTCTACCATTGATGGTATTAAGCTCTGATACCACTTCTTCTCGATGCGACAAAGGCTGAACCTTATCAAGCTTGCGGAATTCGTCACGCCCAAGAAGAACTAAGCTAGAGTGATTTAGAACACCTCTGTAATCAGCAATAGCTTAGCAGATACTTAAACATATAAGTCTGCATTTTGAATCTACTGAAATTTCACTAGAACTTCTCCAGACTGTCACTGGACTGACACCGTAATCGTACCGAAATCCTACCGGAATAAACTTCAATTCTGTTTATAATTACTTCAAGTGAATGTATATGAAGTAAGGAAGTGATGTGTGAACTTCCTTCACTTACTGAACTCTTCCTGAAGTTTAAGAAAAAAACTTCACCATTTCAGAGTGCCTCTTTTCGGTCAGGCTTTGTACTCTGTGAACATATCCATTCCACCAGAAACACTGATCAGTTTATAGTAGAGACGTCTAGCTACAAGATGAGCTATCTCTCATACAAAACTCTAATTTACTCTGCAAGATTTACTTTGTTGTTCTACCAAAAAACCACGTTTTCTGAGAAAACTATAACTGACCAAAAATACGTTTACTATGAAAACTTTTATTGTTAACTAACTAACTGTTAACAAACTTTCTATCGGAATACAAAAATGCTCAGTGTTCTTCACATACGAAACAGTATGCACAAATTTCCACATGAACATGTGTTTTCTATTAGAGAAGATGTGTACAAGCTAGCTCGGTCTCTTCTTGCTCAAGCTACAGAAACTCTCCTACACTGAGTAGTTTCTATTACCATCTCTCTCAGATGAATACCTGACATTTCAGGTTTCTGTTATACATCTTTACATACGCGATCTCTAGCGTCTTCTAAAACTTCTCTATGTATATACACGATCTCTGGAATCTTCTCACTTCCTCTACTACTGTTTTCTCTTCTCTGTGCTTTATTTATACTGCACGCTCTTCTCACGCACGTTCTAGCTCGCACTTCCCTTTCTCTTATTCTTATGCATGTTCTCTCTGTATATACAGTTTGATTCGAATTCTGATTCTGCATTGTACATAACGGTCATGGATTTGTCTCTTCATTTAAAGCTTTGATCTTCTGAATATTCTGATTCTACTTCTTTTTGTCTTTCCTTGTCTGTACGTCAAATTCGTGAGTGATTCTTCAATACGACGAGTGGCAACGGGCATCTATGCTACAAAGAAATGAAAAACAATACACTTTGATGCACACATCAAGGATAAAGGATTGAAAGAGGGAGAGCGATTCAATTGGCCACTCTAGAAGGTGACATCTTGCCAAACTATATTAATGGATGTAGAGTCAAGATATATTAAGAACCTCTTATAGAGGATATGATAAGGAGACTGAAATCTGCTAAGATGCGAAAAGAAGAAGAGATAAGGGTTAGAGAGGAAGCACAGGCAGAGGCGAGAGATCGCATTAAGAAAAATAAGCTAAGGCGACTAGGCCTAGATGTTAATCTTGAAGCCCCACGGTATCACGTGGCCATGTGCCAAACATAAGGTGTGAGTGCTTCTTGAATAATCAATCGACATCCCTTTGTGAACATAGAGGTAGGGCAAGGAAATAATGTAAGGACTCTGAAAGTGTTGATTGACTTAGGTGCAACAACTAGTGCAGTTAGACTTTCATATTACCAAGACCTCCAATTGAACATCAATCCAATAGAAGCCTATCTCATAGGATTGGGAGTTGTGGAAGCCCCTTGTTTGGGTGAGGTAGAGCTTCATATCTCGCTTCAAGATGTTCCAATGAGAGTCAAAATGCTAGTGTGTGAAGATGAGGACCTTACACAACCACTTGTCTTGGACTGACTAGATCTATGACCATGCAATCAATTTAAACCTAAGAAGTCAAATTCTTCAAGTTTGGATACATGAACAATGTATTACGATAAAATTAGAGAATTGCATGATCACAAATCAAGTAGAAGGAGTCAATCATGGAAGAACAAGCTCGAAGGCGCATGGATCTCTCTTCTTTTTCAAAGGCCAAAGCAGCCATAATAGTTGAACCATAGAGGCAAGCAAAACAATTTAGGTATATCGCTGATCAAATAGACAAAGAAAAGACAAGAAGAAAGAAGTTTCGGGCATGAAACAGATCCGGGTATGAAAAGGAGAGCAACTAATCACACTAGTGCGGTCAAATTCATTACCAGAGATGCATCACAAACAACCAAGGTAGCAAGTAGCAAAACAATGAAGATCTCCATCTCAAAGAGTAGTCCAAATTTGGGTACCAAAGCAGTCAATGAAGTTCGACCATAATCATATACATATTTGGGTGTCTACTAAATTAGTGGCAGGTCAACAAGGGAGATTACATATGTGGGTACCCAGGGAACTCTTACATGCACAAAACCCTTGGTTCTCATTACCAAGGAATGTCAACAAAGAAACCCAGGAGAAGAATGAGTTAGAACCAAGCACAAAGATCAAAACAAGGTAAGTTCATCTCTTTTGCACCGGTGTCGGGAAGGAGTTGGGTGATGGGAAGGAAGTTGGCGCGGGGTTGGATCAAGCCCCTTATGGGTGCGCCGTTCCTAGTGTCCTGCAAGTAGCATCTATGCGTTGGGCCCCTCCCCTAAACTCTCTCGAGTGTGGCAATCCTCGTAGTGCCCTGTCCCTCTCGGAAGAGACGAGCAAACGTGCGTGCATATGCATAAGACCGTAGGTGTCGGGAGCACAAAAATCCAAGTATAGCACTCAAACACGGAATCACTGTGCGTACAAATCTCAATGATACAACAGAAATGAAACTCAAGTCCTCCAATAAAATCTCAATGATACAAATATGCCCGCTATAGTGCAGGTCGGTGGTACAATAAAACTGCTACAGTGCAGTATACTTATACAATATATATGCCGCCGCTATAGTGCAAATCAGCTGAATACAAATATATCCCGCCGCTACAGTGCGGATCGACTAAATATAAGGTAGGCCTCCTGTAACAGTGCGAGAAGGCGCCCACGGATCTCCACTTCGGTCTTTGTAGTCCAAGCTTTACTTCTGAATTTACTTCGGTCCTTTCTTCTCTTCAAGTATCCTTGGCAATAGCTTCTCTTTTCTTTACTTCAGAATCCACGCAATCACTTCATATAATATCTCGAAAATCATCAACCTGGAGAAGTGTTCCACAAGAGATCCAAGAGGTGTATTCTTTACTTCTATCTTCAATCACTTTCTTCACTTCATATAATCAGAAACTACATAAACCTGGAGAGTAGATGCACCAAGAAGATCCACGAGGAGTATAAATCATGTTAGTACATTGAGAACTTGTGATATGAATCCCCATTCCCTGAAAATCATTTTTATCTATCCTTAGAGGTTTGCATGTATCAAAACAATCACACACATGGAATAAAGTATGTGCATTCATTGAAATGTTCAATAATGCTTAGAGTTTTCAATTACATAGAATCACATGCCAATGCACATTCGCATCATCAGATGCAACTTAATTCATGATTCTTACAATTGGACTAAAGCATTCAATGGTAAATCATTTAACTCAACAACACCTTCACAAAGCAGAATATTACTTAAAGCATTCATTGATAAATCATTTAAGTCAACAACACCTTCACAAAGCAGAATCTCACTTAAAGCATTCAATCGTAACTCATTTAAGTCAGCAACACCTTCACAAAGCCTAGATAACGACTCGGTCAACAACTTCCATCAAAATCAGATGAAATAAAGATTACATAAAGTCGAATATTCTTTGCACTTGCAGAATAGAGCTCTTCTGCACTAAAAGGTGCCATAATCCATTTTCTTTCTCTCTCTCTCTTTGTCTCTCTCTGATCGTGTCTATCTTCGACATATATATCCGTTTCTCTCTCTGTCTCCCACTCCATTGATCCTCCACGTCAGCATTCTATAGCCTATCGAGTCCCACTTCTCTTTCTCTCTCTATCTCTCTCTCTTTCCGACAGAATTTGCACGCGTGCTACCTCTCGGTCTCTCTCTCTCTAACTCCAAATTTTCTTGTGTGCCGTCTCTCTCTCTCTCTGTCGGTGCCCTTTGTCTGCATGCAATCAAGCCTCCACGTGTGTGCATCCAGCAGCCATACATCTCTCTCTTGATGGTGGCATTCAAGCCGCAGGCCCCCGAGACACTCTCTGCGTCTCTCTCCATAGCCACGCCTGCTTCTCTCTCTCCCACGGCGCCATCAACAATCGCTTGTGCTCTATGCAAATTGACACCTCGCTCTTTCTTTCTTCACATGGACGCTACAGCATCGTCTGGGCATATCTCCATTGACTTTCTTCCTCTCTCTCTGCAATGACGACATGTGGCTCTAAAATCTCCTACGCGGCGACCTTTGGCATCTCTTTCTCTCTCTCTCTATCAGCAACACAACTATGCAAGTTGCCAAGCCCTCCCACTCTCTTTCTGTCAGTCAGACAGCTAAGCCACGATCCTATCTCTCTCTACGTGTTAACACAGCAGCCTCCTCTCTCTGCGGTGCAACGATCGACAGTAACATGCTCTGTCCATGATTTTTCTCTCTCTAATGGTAGTCTATGCAACCAGCCATTGGTGCCGCCATCATCACCATGCCTTTCTCTTCTTTCTTTGACACACAGACAACATCCCTCCGATTCCATTTTCCTTACATTATCCCGTGGCTTCAACAGATTGTTCTTGTGATACAATCATAGGCCACAATACGCACCAATTTGCCTATAAGTACTAAAGTATGAGAATAACATATGGGCAGATGAGATATTCTAAGGGAAGTCGAATGGATTCTCTTTCATGAGTGAGAAGAGCAGGTGAACAATTGAGGTATTGAAAGGAAACCGGAATATACTCTCTCTACGCATCGAGGGCGTCCACTCTCTCATGGGAACTAATGAACATGAATAAAGAAAAATGAATAAGAGGAGGGTAAGAAACCATACCTGCAGAGTAGATGCACCAAAAAGATCCACGAGGAGAAACAAATGAGGTTGGGCCCCTATTTATAGGCTCCCCGCTCTTCTCCCCTTGGGACTATTCTCTAGAAGTATCCAAACTCCTTACTCAACATTCTAATTTCAAACCACCATGCATGTTCATTTACTATTTTGGGAAAATCCCATCTCTTAATTCTATTTTTGGTTTTTTCTCTTTTTATTTTTCCAATTCTTCTTTTTTTGTTTTTGGTTCTTTTTCTTTTTCCCTTTTTATTTTTCTTGGACTATGGTTTTTGGTTTCACATTGCACATATATAGATTAATTAATTCAAAGGTTTTGACTTATGATAAAAGCCAATTTTAAGGGTCAAACATAGGTCTCTCAAGGATCGAAAGTTAGTTATTTACAAATGCAGCTCTAATGTACATATCTAATATGGTTTCCCATCGGAAAATCAATCAAATGAGCCAAAACATGCACATAATATATCACCTTTTCAGTCAAAACATCACACAAAACGCATAAAATCAATGAACTTTGAAAAAAAAAATCATGCATACTTCCTAAGGGATTTCATCCCGACATTCGCCCCCACTAAACCTGCACATCATCCCGATGGGCCAACCTACAAATTCACTAGAAGCGTATCAGGGTTCTTTTGAAAGTATCTTTACTTTTTATGTTTTTGTTTTTTAAAATGAGAGCCTGATCGCATGCAGTACATGCATGTTTATAAATATTAGTACAAACTTCAGAAAATTAAGTAGATTCAAGCTTCACAAACATCATACTATGTTTCTGCATCTGCAATTAGACAAGTAATTACATGAATAAACCGTTGGCTTTCTAGATCTTCTATTTGTTCAACTGGTTCAGATCTAGCAACTAATTCTAAGTACTAGCATATACATATATTTCTACTAACGCAGTTTGTAGAATATACCTTGATTCCCACTATTTATCTCCTACTTGCCCAACTCTCCATTAGATCTCTTTCTTTTCCTTTCTCTTTTTCATTTTTCTTTTTCTTTCTCTTTTTTATTTTTCTTTTTCTCTTCTCTTTTTCTTTTTCACTTCATCTTAGCTCAACATTTTTCTTTTTATCTTTATTTCAAAAATCGACCTATGTCAAAATCGGGTGCGACTCATGGACTTATCCACCCTGCCAAGTTTACCCCACCTGTCTGCCGATCCCATATAGCACACGACATACACAATGTCAGCCCTACATGAAATTGACGTTATCTCATGGATCTAACCACCCGATCAGAGTGACTCCACCTGCCTATCGACACATGCAGGCACATAACAACAAATAGGTCAGGCCTACAACAAAACTAGCTACGGCTCGTGGCCTTGATTGCCCGACCAAGGTGGTTCCACCCACCTTCTAGCCCATTGTAGCGCACTAAGAACATGCACACACATATAAGTTGGCTTGAGCATGAAGGTATCTCTATAAATCATGATCCATATGAAGGTAATATCTCATAAGAAACAAATAGTAAGACCGAAAGAATCCCACTCACTAAGCGTTCAAATCAATTAGCATATACATGCACTCAGTCTAAGAATGTCATCACATTCCCAAGTTTTCACTCCCAAAAGTCTCTAGTTTGCTAACTGATTCCATTCATATAATTTCTAGTCGTTTATTCATGCTTCATGCAAAACCATACTAGATATGTGATAACTTCATTCTACATTATTTTCTTAAATTCATACATATCTTTATCACACAACAATGCAATGCATATGCTATATCAGAAAGAAAATAGAATTCAAATTGGAAACATTTCACCTGGTCATTTTCCTTCATCTTCATTATTGATTGATCGAGCTTTTCTTCAATTTCATGACCTAACGTTCTTCATTAGCATCAGTATCAGTATCATCGACATCCTTTAGTATCGTCATCAATAATCATCATCATCATGAATCATCATCATCATAATCAGTCATCATCATCAATCATCAATAATCTTCATCATCAATCATTAACATTCATCAGTCATCATCATTCAATAATCATCCTCAATCATCACCATACATCAATCATAATGAATCATTAATCACTTATCAATCATCGTCAATTATCGTCATCATCATCATCCATCAACATTCAATAGCTCTTGATCATTCTCATATGTTTCATTATGGTTCTTCTTCAATCATCATTCAAGATTTGCAAATACGTCTTGAAAAGTTAGATTTTTATTTCTCTTGTTCTTCTTCAAACTCTTAGAAGTCCTGGAAGTCATCTTTACATTCTCCTCAATTTGCGTAATAATATCTTCAAGCAACTGTTTTTCTACTTTCTTAATTCATTTATCAGATTTTACATCTTGTTGAGTTTCTTCTCTACTCTTTTCTTGCTCAATTTGTTTGTCAAGGTTTAATTGAGACTGCAATTTTGCAACTTTCTCTTGATCAAATAGGTTCTCATTAGTCAAAAGGTTTTGATCAAATGACACATATACATCGTGGACTTTCTTTGATTTCTCTTGCATTTCTCTATCAGATTCTCTTTTCTAATCTATTTCCATTTGTTCTCTCAATATTTGCTCAATGTTTTGTTTTTCAACTTTTATTTGTCTACCTTTTGTTTCTTCAATAGGTTCTTCTTGACTCTCAATGGATAGCATACTTGTTTGTTCATCAAACCTATTATCTTCATGAGTTTTTGGTTTCCATATCTTCTGAATTGGCTTTGATCTAGTCTTGGTCTCTTCAAAATATTCTTTTATACCACCTTTTCCTACATTCAATTGCAAAGGTGTTTCATCTTGGTATTTACAAATTTTTCCTTCATGCTCACTTACAAGTCTATGTCTGCATGCACTCTCATATGCTAGACAATCCCATAACATATGTCCAAACTGATCACACCAAAAGCAATGTATCTTAGCCCAACTTGATTTCCTAGGTATCACTCTAAGCATGGTTCTTCTAAGACCTAATGATTGTTTGTGTGCAGATATGCCTTGGACTTTTACCTCATGCTTATTATCACACTTCAATACTTGTAGGTCCTTGACTTGTTTGGTCAATAACTCAGCCTTACATCTTAGTTCTGAAAACTCAAAATCCATTTCCTTCTTTACATCTTTAATACTTATGCCCATTAGCTGGATAGTGTCAGATATTGCATTTGTTGTTTGCATTAAGGTCATCACGATACCAAATTTTGATTTTATAGATTCATTTGTGTTAGTTTCTATTTCATTAATTTGCTCTCCATATCTCCTAAACTGTTCCTCAATCATTCTGTTCATTTTCGTTTTCCTCTTTTTATGATATATGTTGAGAAGTGGATTCTTAATCTATGCGTCAATAGAAAAGTGCACACTCGTATGATCAAAAGTGATGCAAAATGTGGATGATCAAAGTTAGACAATCAAAAGCAATCTTTCTATTCAAGTGTGTGGAACAATGCAATAATTCAAAGAACTTAAAAATGTTGGTACCTCGAGATCTCTGTCCGATGTTGAGGTTCCTGTTCTCTCTTCTCAAGGAGTGGGTGGTGCCTCAAGGATCATCGGGCAACCGCCTTGCTTCACGTAGGGTTCAGGTGTTGGGAAGGAGCCGGGTGATGGGAAGGAAATCGACGCAGGGTTGGATCAGACCCCTTATGGGTGCGCCGTTCCTGGTGTCCTGTGAGCAGCATATGCGCACTGGGCGCCTCACCTAAACTCTCTGGAGCGTGGCGATACTCGTAGTGCCCTATCCCTCTCAGAAGAGACGAGCGAAAGTGCGTGGCTACGCGTAAGACCATAGGCGTTAAGAGCACGAAAATCCAAGTATAGCACTCAAACACAGAATCGTTGTGCGTACAAATCTCAATGATACAACAGAAATGAAACTGAAGTCCTCCAATAAAATCTCAATGATACACATATGCCCGCTACAATGCAGGTCGGTGGTACAATAAAACCGCTATAGTGCGGTATAGTACAATATATATGCCGCCGCTAAAGTGCGGATCAGTTGAATACAAATATATGCTACCACTATAATGCGGATCGGCCGAATATAAGTTACGCCTCCTGCTACAATGCAAGAAGGTGCCCACGGGTCTCCACTTGAGTCTTTGCAGTCCAAGCTTTACTTCCGACTTTACTTCGGTCCTTTCTTCTCTTCAAGTATCCTCGACAATAGCTTCTCTTTTCTTTACTTCAGAATCCATGCAATCACTTCATATAATATCTCAAAAATCATCAACCTGGAGAAGTGTTCCACAAGAGATCCACGAGTTCTATACTTTACTTCTATCTTCAATCACTTTCTTCACTTCATATAATCAGAAACCGTATAAATCTGGAGCGTAGATGCACCAAGAAGATCCACGAAGAGTATGAATCATGTTAGTACATTTAGAACTTGTGATATGAATCCCCATTCTCTGAAAATAATTTTTATGTATCCTTAGAGGTTTGCATGTATCAAAACAACACACACATGGAATAAAGTATGTGCATTCATAGAAATGTTCAATAATGCTTAGAGTTTTCAATTACATAGAATCACATGCCAATGCACATTCTCATCATCAGATGCAACTTAATTCATGATTCTTACAATTGGACTAAAGCATTCAATAGTAAATCATTTAAGTCAACAACACCTTCACAAAGCAGAATCTCACTTAAAGCATTCAATGGTAAATCATTTAAGTCAACAACACCTTCACAAAGCAGAATCTCACTTAAAGCATTCAATGGTAAATCATTTAAGTCAACAACACCTTCACAAAGTAGAATCTCACTTAAAGCATTCAATGGTAAATCATTTAAGTCAGCAACACCTTCACAAAGCCTAGATAACGACTCAATCAAGAGAATCCATTGAAATCAGATGAAATAAAGATTACATAAAGTCGAATATTCTTTGCACTTGCAGAATAGAGCTCTTTTGCATTAAAGGGTGCCATAATCCATTTTCTTTCTCTCTCTCTATTTGTCTCTCTCTCATCGTGTCTGTCTTCGACATATATCTGTTTCTCTCTCTGTCTCTCTCTCCATTGATCCTCCACGTCAGCATTCTATAGTCTACCGAGTCCCACTTCTCTTTCTCTCTCTATCTCTCTCTCTCTTTCCAACAAAATTTGTCCACGTGTTGCGTCTCGATCTCTCTCTCTCTAACTCCGAATTTTCTTGCGTGTCATCTCTCTCTCTCTCTCTATCTGTGTCGGCACCCTTTGTTTGCATGCGATCAAGCCTGCACATGTGTGCATCCAGGAGCCATACATCTCTCTCTTTTGATGGTGGCATGCAAGGCGCAGGCCCTTGAGGCACTCTCTATGTCTCTCTCTATAGCCATGCCTACTTCTCTCTCTCTCCCACGGTGCTGACAAAAATCGCTTGTGCTCTATGCCAATTGACCCCTCTATCTCTCTCTCATCACATGGACGCTACAGCACCGTCTGGGGCATATCTCTGTTGACTTTCTTCGTCTCTCTCTGCAATGATGACATGTGGCTCCGAAATCTCCTGTGCAGCGGCATTTGACATCACTTTCTCTCTCTCTCTCTCTCTTGGCAACACAACTAGGCAAGATGCTAGGGCCTCCCCACTCTCTCCCTATCGGTCAGACATCAAAGCCATGACCCTATCTCTCTCTACATGTTAACACAGCAGCCTCCTCTCTCTACGGTGCTGCGGTCGACAGTAACATGCTCTGTCCATGAGTTTTCTCTCTCTAACGGTAGTCTATGCAACCAACCATCGGTGCCACCATCATCACCATGCCTTTCTCTTCTTTCTTTGATACACACAACATCCCTCTGATTCCCTTTGCCTTACATTATCCCATGGCTTCAACAGACTGTTTTTGTGATAGAATCATAGGCCATAATACGCACCAATTTACCTATAAGTACTAAAGTATGAGAATAACAGATGGGTAGATGACATACTCTAAGGGAAGTTGAATGGATTCTCTTTCATGAGTGAGAACAATAAGTGAACAGTTGAGGTATTGAAAGGAAACCTGAATATGCTCTCTCTATGCATCGATGGTGTCCACTCTCTCATGCAAACTAATGAACATGAATAAGGAAAAATGAATAAGAGGAGGGTAAGGAACCATACCTACAGAGTAGATGGACCAAGAAGAACCACAAGGAGAAACAAATGAGCTTGGGCCCCTATTTATAGGCTCCCCGCTCTTCGCCCCTTGGGACTATTCTCTAGAAGTTTCCAACCTCCTTACTCAACTTTCTAATTTTAGACCACCATGCATGTTCATTTACTATTTTGGGAGAATCCCATCTCTTAATTCTATTTTTGGTTTTTTCTCTTTTTATTTTTCCAATTCTTCTTTTTTGATTTTTGGTTCTTTTTCTTTTTCCCTTTTTATTTTTCTTGGACTATGGTTTTTGGTTTCACACTATATATATACAGATTAATTAATTGAAAGGTTTTGACTTATGATAAAGGCCAATTTTAAGGATCAAACCTAGGTTTCTCAAGGATCTAAAGTTGGTTATCTACAAATGCAACTCTAATGTACATATCTAATATGGTTTTGCATTGGAAAATCAATAAAATCAGCCAAAACATGCACATAATATATCACCTTCTCAATCACAAAACTCATAAAATCAATGAACTTTGAAAAAAAGTCATGCACACTTCCTGCGGGATGTCATCTTGACACCGATAAGAAGACAATCATCAAGAATATAGGTTTGGAAACCAAAACCACCAGTGGACCCTCCAAAACCAAAGAGCCAACCACGAGGGACACAAAAGTTAAGAAACCATCTGAAGATGAAGAAGCCCAAAGTGATCTCTAAGCAGCCAAACATAGTTCTCAAATGGATCCCTAAAAGGAAGAAAGATCAATTGTCATTAAGGGATCCAATGGATACCTCCAATAGAGACTACATCAGTGTCTACAAGAAACATTGAAAGCCTCGACAAAAGACAACCATGTGCTCCTTGTACAACCATGTCTTTTGCACCATTCAAGTCATGCATTTCCAAAGTATGCATTAATATAGGGACATATTACATGGCCGTGCATAGACACACAAGAGAGTCCCAAGCAGAACAACACATTGACATATGTTAATTATTTTCATTGTTTCTAACATCTTTCTTGTTGTTTTGTGCCATTGTTCCAAAACTAATCTTGATGTAGTTACCCAATGTTGTTTATCAAGGAAGATAACGAAATTCAATTCTCATTATTTGGAAAATGTTGCTTTGAAGAGAGGGGACATGAGTAGGTGCTCGAAGAGTTTCATCAGTGGACCATCAACAAGGACATTCATCGACACATAAGATGAGCCAATGGTCCATCAGAATGACGGGTGTACAACACGAAGAGATAAACATTAATCAACCATTCACCGTGGTAAGGATCCTTACTTTGGCAACACCATAACCATGATAGATTAGGAAACCTCTTTGTCATCATACCCTTGAGCACTTGGCTCAAGACCTCCACTTTTCACACCACACGTCTTCCAATGCATTTGTCGAGTACACATGCATAGGGCCACATTACAAGGCCATGCATGAGGCACATACTTTCTTCAACCCATGTACTGACACACTAACCCATCATTCACTATGGGTTATGAGTTCTTGGCATGACTACTATGAACATCATCTTTGAAAGTTCTAGAGGACATACGATACCTAGGAAGCAATTTGAAGCTAGCAGCTGCTCAAAATCATTCTCGCTGGAATCCAATGACGTACAAAGGAACTAAGACTTACAACAACTAGCAGTGAACGAGACAACTGAACTTGCTACAATTGGAAGATAGATGGATCTTGCTGATATAGAATGGACACTACCTCTCAAGGCACTACATGGAACAACCACTACAACAAGTTTCTATTAGGGACGACAGACTCGAGGGGGGGGGAGTGTTGGAACTCAAGGTCAAGCACAAGCATGGAAGCACATCAAAAAAGCGGACACACAAGAAGAAGGAGCATATAGGGAGCTCCAGGAAGTGCATGTCAAATTGTTGGAAGAAATCCTTATAAAAATAGCGATTTTCATAACTAAAAGCCATTGTAAATACCATTTCATATTTTTGTAACTCCATTTTTGTTAAATTCAAGAAGTCCTCCAACTTGAAGAGTATTAGAAGTATCATAATTTTTAGATTCCGTTTGAGCACTCAAATAAGCCCTACAACCTACTTTTTAACTAGACTAGGCACTAGGTTTGGACAAGGCCAAAACTAGTCAAACAACTATAAAAAGAGCAAGATAGCTCATTTGTGAGGTAATCTTGTTAGAGATTGGAGCTCTTGTATTAGATTTCTTCTGTAATTGAAGTCTTTCAATTGTTCCAGTCTTTGCTCTTACCTTGTGCATGTGTGTGTATGTGTGTGCATGCTTGTGTGCTTTCACTCATGCACTTGTGCCTTCACTTTCTCGTGGTCTTCATACCAGTCCTCATGTCTCCATAGATTGACAAGTAAAGGAGGTGGTGCTTATGCTTGAGCTACATAGGGTCACACTTCATGACCTTACATTGAGGCATATTTTTCTTTTACGTATGCACATTGAATGATGAAAGGACTTGTGAACAAACACATAATATGTATGAAAGTGAGTGAACAAGCTTCCCCATCGAATGCGAGTCACCCTGTCTTTTGCAAAATGATTTTTGCCACACGTTTCGAAGTATGTAAATATTTAGGGCTCCATTTCATGGCCTTGCATAGGCACTTTTCTTATTGTCCCATGCATATGAGATATGTTCCTAAAGTTGATTGTTCACGTGAAAGATGATTTTATCTTTGAAGCAAAAAGTAGGTATCTCTTGGCCCATCTAGAGGATGTGCAGGTTTGGTGAGGGTGAGTGTCTTAGAGAATGCAATGTCTACTTCTTTCATAACTATGTTAACCAGTTCTTGTGGAAGAATTTGACAAATCAGAAAATGAAAGAAATATAGAGAAAATGAAGAGGATTTTAGTTGAAAAACATTCGTATTGCTCCGAAATTCATCAAATGAAGATCATGGCTAGTTGTTAGGCTTCTTTTATTGAAGTTTTGATGAAGATTCTTTGTTCAGTAATGGATGGAGAATGAATTTGTATTGCAGATAATTATACTATGAAGAAAATGTAGAAGTCTAGCAATTCAGAGATACATATTTGATCAACCAACAGATTAATATAGATTCTATTCGTTACATAATGTTGACATCTCTATTGATTTGAAGTACACAACTTCGCTAATTCAGAAGTTTTATCAAAGCGCACTTGCTGATGTCTTTTGCTAATGAGGTAATTGATACTTCACTTGAAGCTGAGGAAGACAATTCATCTATGGTAGTATATAAGAAGAGGGGGAAATGCCGGTTGTTGCCAGCTCATCTGAACCTAGAACTGGTGACGAGCTTATTGGATAGCTTTATGGCAACATACATAAATATAAAGCAAATGAAGAGGTGCATAAAGGCAATAGCGAATAGCTTATTGCATTTGTCTTCATGAATTCACCATTTAATTGTGAGTGCAGACATACAAACACTACGGATTAGAGTTTTAGTTTCATTAATTTTATGGATGATATGGGAGTTAACAAGAGAAAAGGACGCTCATCCATATTGGCAGATGAGTGAAATATGGGTTGTCTAACACACAGTTTTTGCATTGGAGTTTCTGATGATGCAAGTCTTTTGATTTTAGGATCACCACTTTAGCAGACATTAAAACACGCTAAAATTAGAAATGTTAGGCCTATAAAAGGGTGATATGTCTGTTTCTCTGGGAGAGCTCTATTCTAATCTGTGATGGTGATGTCGTCCAACCATACCTTTGTTGATCCTTTCTCTACCATATACATTCTAATGACCTTGATTAATGTGTATGTTCGCTCCGATCTACAAATTGTCTCCTAAGACTACCAATGCTCATGACCTCTGTCATATGTTTGACCTTAACATCCTCTTTGATTCCTCAGAAAGTCAACATAAATTGGACAGCACACTTCAAAACTTTGCTTCATTGGAGCACCTTGCTATTGTTTCGTGATTCAGGAATCCATGTTGTCAAGATATTCCAACGGTTCAGCTGGTATATTTTTGGCGTCTTAAAAGTCAAGCTTCAAGCTACAAATTCATGGGGAATCTTTTATGGACATGTGGAGCAATCAAAGGAATCCAAAAGCCACGAGATTCCATCAAGAAAAGTCACTCAACCACTCCCCAAGTCATCTCAACTAAGTCCTCCAAGTTAGGAGGCTGATTTGGAAAGGTAGTTCCTAGATTTTAGGGGCACACTTCTCACTATAAAAGGAACATGTATCCCGACTTCTTTTGGTCCATCTTCTTGGAGTTTTAGCTCATGTAAAGTGAGCACTAAGTGCTGGAGTTGTGATAAGCAAGCCCCTTGCTTGCTTGTTTGTTTTCTTTTAGTAGGCATATCTATGTGTGTGCGCAGACAGTGTTGCAACTCTCTACCCCTGAGTTGTTAGCATTGGTTCTCCCTCATATTGTATCCATTTGATGTAATTCGTGTGTCATTGGATAGCTATTAGAGTCTATTTTATGCTCACAAAGTGTCTGGATCATTCTCTGAGTACTCTGGGAGAAACATTCATTTTAGTGAAGTTGTGTGATTGATATCTCTCTTGGTGTGTAGGCTCTGTTGGAAATATTTTGCTCTCTGTTGTAAGGGCTGGTTCTCCTTCTCTATGTATCCATTTGCTATGCTTTTGGTGTCATTGGGTAGGTATTAGAGTCCTTTAAAGCTGACTCAAGTTTGACATTCATTCTCTGTATAATCTCTGAGAAACGCTTGCTGGAGTGAAGTGAGGTATGTGCTTGACTGACAGTTGTGAGCATTCAACTAGCTCATGTTGTAGACATTGATTCTCCTTGTGTAAGCATCCATTTGAAGTGAAATTTGTTTTGTTGGAAAGCTCTTGGTGTCTACTAGAGGTTGACAAAAGCTCACTGGAGTTCTCTACATAATCTCTGATTAAGAGCATTTTTGGTGTGCAGAGGGCAAAGAAGGATACCTGTGGAGGTCATTCACGCTTCGTCATTGCTTAGGGGTTGAGATACTTCCCCCATCAGTGGTATCAGAGCATTTGGGAATCTTTGAGGAATCACATACAAGCAAGAAGACCTCTTGGAGTTGGTGGTTGAAGATTTGCATCAACAAAAGCTTCTTGGAGGTAGCTCGCATCAAGGGGGAGCTATTCTACTCAAAGTTTCAAGAGCACAAGGTGTCCATCTAAGGAAAGCTTTGGATTGAGGTAACCTCAGAGCCTCATTTTCATTTTACACACATTGGAGCATTAGCCAAGGGCTAGGTCAAGTATCAAAGACTAGATATGGGAGACTTCAACACTCAAATTGAAAAGCTAGACAAAGGGAACTATCAACCATGGAGATTTAGGGTCTCCAACTATCTTATGGGCAAGGGCCTTTGGGGGTTGATTAGTGGAAGTGATCCAAGACCTAGGTTGGATGAGAATCCAACCAATGACCAGAGAAGGGCCTTTAGGGAATGGAATGAAAGAGACAAGAGGGTTATCTTTATCCTTTCCCAACACATTAGCAATAGCATGATCGGCCATATCCAAGACTTGGATTCAAGCATGAAGGTATGGGAGACACTGGAAAGGCTTTATTCAACAAGCACCAAAGCAAGGAAGATCCAACTCAAGAATGAGCTCAACAACCTTAGGAAGAGCTCAAGGAGTAGCATAAATGACTACATACTTAAGGTCAAGGAGTTATCAGATGCATTGGGATCCCTTGGAAGCCACGTAGATGATGACGATCTTGTGGCTTATACTCTCAATGGTTTGAGAGATGATGAGAAGTGGAAACCCTTTACCACTTCAGTTTATGTAAGGGATAATCTTCCCGATTTTGAGCAATTGGTTGCTCTCATGGTCACCAAAGAAATGAACATAGGTGGAAGTTCAACTAAAAGCAAGGATGCACAAGTTTTCTATGCAGGTAATCAAAGGGGCAAAGGAAGACGAGGACAAGGAAGGGGCAAAGGAAGGTTTGGAGGAAGGCAAGGCCACTCAAGCAATCGAGGACATGATGAAGGCACCTCATCACAAAGAGGGAGAGGAAGAACAAGAGGAAGAGGAGGACGACATCAACAAAACAGGAATCAAGATGGTGAAGGATGTTACATATGTGGCAAGTTTGGCCACTATGCTAGAGATTGCTACCAAGGAGGAAACCAAAGGAGCTATAATCAAGGTTCTTCATACAAAGGCCAAGGTAATTATGCTTCTACAAGTTCAGAAAATGACAATCTCTTGATGATGCACATGAATGGGAATTCAAGCAAAGTAGATAACACTTGGTATATTGATAGTGGATGTAGCAACCATATGAGTTGCAATGCTTCTTAGTTTACTAATCTACATGTTCCTAAAGGTAAAGGACATGTAGAAACAGGTGATGATACAGCCCATGAGATCTCCCATGTTGGAGATGTATCTTTGGATGACAAGGAGGAAGGAAGATGTCTCAAGGATGTCTTGCATGTACCTACTATCACAAAGAACTTGGTGTCCATTGGGAAAATGGTTGAAAGAGGCTATCAAGTAAGGTTCAACAAAGGTGGATGCTTTGTGGAGAACCCTAAGCAAGGTTACAAGGTCATAAAAAGAGGAAAGAAGCAAGGGAGACTCTTCACTTTGGAGGTAAATTCTCATTCTACTCAACATGTCTACTTCACGTATGGAAACAAGAGGATTTCGGAGTTGGACTTGTGGCACAAGAGGATAGGTCACATCAACATACAAAGAATGAAGGAAATGCAATTCAAGAGGCTGGTTGAAGGTCTTCCCAACTTCCAAGGACAAGGTATGAAGCATTTATGTGAATCTTGTGAACTAGGTAAGCAAGCGAGACTTCCATTCAAGGAGAGTGGCTACATAAGCAAACATCCATTGGATTTGATACATACAGATGTGTGGGGGCCAACCAAAGAGCAATCCATTGGAGGTACTTTGTCACTTTTATAGATGATTGCACAAGGATGGTTTGGGTTCATTTCAATAAAAACAAATCAGATGTGTTTACATGTTTCAAAGCATTCAAGGCAATGGTAGAAAAGGAAACAGGTACATATATCAAGAAGCTAAGGTCCGATGGAGGGGGAGAATATTTCTCAAATGAGTTTTCTGATTTTTTAATGGATCAAGGCATCAAGAGGCAAGTAACATGCAGGTACACACCCCAACAAAATGGAGTAGCAGAGAGAAAGAATAGATACATTGCCGAGATTGCTAGAGCAATGTTTAATGAGATGAATGTACCTAACATGTTTTGGATTGATGCAGCAAATACTGTCGTGTATCTTATGAATAGGGCTCCTACCTCAGGGATCCATGGCTTGACACCATATCAAGCCTATTATGGTAAGAAACCTGATCTTTCCCAATTGAAGATATTTGGATGTACTTGTTATGTACATGTGCCAAGTGAATTGAGGCACAAGCTACAACCAAAGGCAGAAAAGTGTGTGTTTCTAGGATATTCAAATGATCATAAAGGTTACAGGTACCCAAACACAAAGGACTTGAGGATATCAAGGGATGTAGCATTTGATGAGCTACTCCCTTGGTATAAGAAGTATGATTGTATGCAGGACTATGAAGAAGAAAAGCATGGACATGATGAAGAACAAATCGACCTAGAGCTAAGCGGCCCAAGGTGTTCCATCAATGAAGATAGTTCAAGCATGAACTCACCATGGAGGGGGAGATCTTCATCAAGCTATGAAGCACAATCAATCAACAAAGGCAAAGCAACATTGGTGGAGTTGGATGAAGAAGGTAATGAAGTTGAAGATGATGAAGGACACATGATGGAGAAAGAAGCCATGTCAAAGAAAGAGATCAAGTTCCCAAGGAAAAGGAGGTTTATTCCTCCAAAAGGTGAAGAAAGGAAGTATTCTAGAGTTAAGTATCCACGAATTGAAGCTTGAGGGGGAGTGTTAAAAGTCAAGCTTCAAGCTACAAATTCGTGGGGAATCTTTTATGGACATGTGGAGCAATCAAAGGAAGCCAAACGCCATGAGATTCCATCAAGAAAAGTCACTCAACCACTCCCCAAGTCATCTCAACTAAGTCCTCCAAGTTAGGAGGCTGATTTGGAAAGGTAGTTCCTAGATTTTAGGGGCACACTTCTCACTATAAAAGGAGCATGTATCCCGACTTCTTTTGGCCCATCTTCTTGGAGTTTTAGCTCATGTAAAGTGAGCACTAAGTGCTGGAGTTGTGATAAGCAAGCCCCTTGCTTAAGCTAGGCCCTTGCTTGCTTGTTTGTTTTCTTTTAGTAGGCATATCTATGTGTGTGCACAAGCAGTGTTGCAACTCTCTACCCCTGAGTTGTTAGCATTGGTTCTCCCTCATATTGTATCCATTTGATGTAATTCTTGTCTCATTGGATAGCTATTAGAGTCTATTTTATGCTCACAAAGTCTCTAGATCATTCTCTGAGTAATCTGGGAGCAACATTCATTTTAGTGAAGTTGTGTGATTGATATCTCTCTTGGTGTGTAGGCTCTGTTGGAAATATTTTGCTCTCTGTTGTAAGAGCTGGCTCTCCTTTTTATGTATCCATTTGCTATGATTTTGGTGTCATTGGGTAGCTATTAGAGTACTTTAAAGTTGACTGAAGTTTGAGATTCATTCTCTGTATAATCTCTGAGAAAAGCTTGCTGGAGGGAAGCGAGGTATCTGCTTGACTGGCAGTTGTGAGCATTCAACTAGCTCATGTTGTAGACATTTTTTCTCCTTGTGTAAGCATCCATTTGAAGGAAATTTGTTTTGTTGGAAAGCTCTTGGTGTCTACTACAGGTCTACAAAAGCTCACTGGAGTTCTCTGCATAAGCTCTGAGTAAGAGCATTTTTGGTGTGCAGAGGTCAAAGAAGGATACCTGTGGAGGTCATTCACGCTTCGTCATTGCTTAGGGGTTGAGATACTTCCCCCATCATGACGAACAATCTTCCATATATGAAGCTTATCCAATTTATGCGAAGGTCAAATTCAATCTACCACAATTCTGTCAAATTCAATCTAAACACTTAAATTTATGTTTCATAATATGCAAAGCAACATATAGCTTTTGATGAACGAAAGTTTTATACTCATGAGTGTGAGAAAAAAAACATTGTAAGTTTCTTTTAATACTATACCTTCACTTAAATGTTTGTGCAGCTATTCTTTCATCCGCCTGATGCAATCACTTTTGGTTGAATGTGTACCCTCACTCCAATTGATTTAGGAGTTGCTAATCTTTGAACATGCACGCTTATGATTATGTGATGTTGAATCTTTGTGTAATCTCTTTTATCTACATATATGGAATGGTTGATTTCTTGCTCGTGTATGTCCATGGTTCAAATCGAGTTGTGCATTCTAATGGTTTTTGCCTAAAATTGTTATAGAGTTGAGCTTAACTGAAAAAATTAACACTTGCTTGGTTTATTGATTGATGTTGATTTGGAAGAATCCGCAAACAAAAGAATGAGACTATATAGTGATATTGTGCTCCAACACAAAAAATTTGCGTATATCAGTTTTGAATTCTTGTTTTGCCGGCCCCCGATTCTCTAATTGTAAGTGATAATGATCCATGGTTCAAGAGGTTGGATCTACCATGCGAATATTTCTCAAAGAGCTCATGAATTCGGAGCGCTATAAATCGACTTCAGTATTCAATTGCTTTTAAACAAAACATTTACACGCTATTGATAATCGATGAACAATTTTGATTTGATATGCTTACGTTGAGTTGATTATGTTTTGCATTACGCATTCAGTAATCTTATGCATTATAACTTTATGAATAAAAACGTTTTCTTCTCACTATAAGATCCGAAAATTGAACCCTACGAGGAATGATATAGCAATTGCTTTCAAAGTGTGACACTTTACATATGCTTTCCACAATGGATTTGAAATGTAAAGACAATCTACCTGTGAGTTTCAACTTCCCCAACTATGCATGAACGGCCTTTTTTTGAAGTCCAAGTTTAACGGTCGTGCATAGCCAATTAGTCGCATTCACATACGCTGTCGGAAAGTTTTCAACCTTTCCGTTGACAACCAAGAATGTTTATTGGTCAATTCTAATCTCATTATTACAATGTTTTTGCTTGGAGCTAAACTCTTGTTAAGTATTTGCAGGATCAAATGGATGAAGAAAACAAAAGTTCATATTATGGTTTACCCTAAACTACTCGTATAATGTTTGTTTAGGCCATAGAAACATTGAATTATGGGTTTAAGAGCCTAGGTTTACATTTATTCATATGTATTTAAGTTAGGAGCATCAATTCTTGGTTAATGTGAGGGTTAAAGCTAGGTTTGCAATGGGTTCTCATGGGTTTCAATGGGTTTTTGAAGGGTTTCAAGTAGGTTTTTCAAGGGATTCTATTGAATTTTAAGGGTTAATATAACAGGTATTTAATTAAATTAATGTTTAAAATGAATATTTATGTATTAAAAATTAAAATATGATTTAATTAATTAATTTACTCATGTGTGTGCATTTAAATACTAAGGTTCTAATTAATTAAAACCTTAAATTAAGCTTAATTTAAATGAATTATTTAATTATGAAAATTAGGATAATGAAATTACAAATGATAAATTAAATGGATAAATATTTTGTGGTGTGTGAGAGAGTTAGATTAAAGAATGGTTTATATAAGATGTGGAATTAAAGTGATTTAAGGAGTGGATCATAAAAGATATGCACTTAAAGTGAATAAAGATGGTTAATGAAAATAATGGTGAGAATTAGTGTAGATTAAAAGAGAGGAGAAAGTAAGTTGTGTGAAGAAAGTTAAATAAAGTATGGTTGAGATGCGTGGGCAAAAGTGTGGAGGAGAAATTAAAGCAAGTTCAAAAAGGAGTGGTAATCTCATGACTTCTGTGAGTATCAATATGTGTGTTTAGCTGTGTTCTCTCCTAATGTTTTTTTTTGCAGGTAAGATTATAGATTCTTCCTCTCTATGTTTCTTTTCTCTTTTGTTTTGCTTGTGCTAGAGAGAAATGTTTCTTTTCACATGCTAGAGAGCGCAGATTCGTTTTTCTTGTTTTCATAACTATATCCATGTTTTATTCACCCTTCATGGCTCTAGTGCCTCGTTGAGTGCTTGTTAGATGATAAGCTATGGTGGAGGAAGCAACACATACGTATGATGCTTGTATTCGCTATGTGTAGGAGGATTCAGCTATTTGATTTTGCTTCTCTGCTGGCGCCCTTTCACTATCACGATGCATGTGCATTCATGACTATGTCATGGTGATTCAGGATCACTTTCAAAGTCCATGATCATGGCTTTGACAGATCAGTACACATAATCTGAGAAAGAGAGAGAGAAAGAGAAGCCATCTCTTCCCCCTCTCTCTATCACTTTCAAAGTTGATGATCATGGCTTTGACAGATCAGTACACATAATCTGAGAAAGAGAGAGAGAAAGAGAAGCCATCTCTTCCCCCTCTCTCTATCGTCGGCTTCAGGCATCTATTGCACGTGTAGAGATCTAGAGAGAGAAAAGTACTTTTATCTTCCTCCTTTCTCCATAGACGCTACAGGAGGAAGTGCGGTAGGTAGAGCTGGTGGTGGCGCTTGGTGGCCGCAGCGGGTTTGAAAAGTGCCTTCCACCATCTCTATCTCAGTCTTTCTGCACTGTCCTTTTGATCTACTTTTTGCCATGCCTCCTCACTCCCATCTCGAGGCTTTTGGAGATGAATTTCCTTCAAGTCTTCTGGCTTCCAAGCCCCGGACCTATTCCATACGTGAAATACACTCCCATAACTCCTTGGAGAGTTGTTGGTTAGTAATCCATACCATCCTGGCGGCAGCCTTATTTATGTCAATGCAGGAAGGGACTGCACCCAACTTTTCGATTCTTATCATCCTTTATGTGTGAGGATGATGCTATCTTGATTTAATATTGGGAAAGTGGAAAGAACTGCCAGAGTAGAATATGCAGATTTCACATCGCTAGACTTTGAGTCATTTGGGAAAGAGGATTTATATCTTACTCTTAAGGGAACAGTGGAGAATTATTTCCATAAATTTCAGATCAATCCACGTATGCATCCTCATATGGTCATAAAATCGTTCTTAACCATTTTTTGTTTCATATTCTCCTACTACATGACCTTTTTTGGAAGTCATCAATTCAGGCATTCAGTAGGTTTGCAATTCTTTCTCGCCTAATGTGTGCTGATATAGGGATATCAATTCAGCATGATGCTAATCATGGTTCTTTCACACAATGGCCATTCTTTGGGTATATAATGAGTACAACTATAGATTTGGTAGAAGTGAGCAGTTTCATGTGGGGACAACAACATGTAGTTGGTCATCACGCCTTCACAAATGTCAATGGCTATGATCCAAATATAAGAGTCTTGAAGCCCAATGTATGGAGGTTGACTCATGAGCATCCTAAGCGGTCTCATCATAACTTTCAGCACATTCACCTGCCTTTGATTTATGGAATTCTCGCTCTCAAGAGTGTGCTCTATGATGATTTTGCATCATACTTCACGGGATCAATTGGACATCTGAAGATTGCAAAAATGACTCGTCAAGTATTCCTTATTTTATGGGCACAAAGATGACATGCAATCTATATGTTTACTCTCTCTGATCTATTCAGTCATTGTGATGCACTGGACATTATCCGTTTATATGTTATCATTCAGCTTGTGTTTGGATGGGTTCTGGCATTTCTTTTTCAACTGGCTCATGTTGTTAGAGAGAGAGAATGAGAGAGAAAGGGTGAAAAAAAAGAAAACATAGGGACAAAGAAAAAATAAGTGTTATTTTATTTAGTTTTCTTTTGTTTTTATGATATAATTAGATTAATTAATTATTAAGGTTAATTTTATGCATATGATATTTAGAATCCACGTATGCATGAGAGTAAGCACATATATTTTAGCATACATTAGTTGGGCGAATGCATAATATGTATATATATGTATATCATATTGTTAAATGCATTCCCATATATATATATATATATATATAGTGAGCATGATATGTGCATAATTAAAATAGTATGTGTATTAGTATTAGCATGAATGTGCATTAATATGAACATGGTTATTTTAGTATATATGAATATGTGTATTAATGTATGCATGTTATCATATTTGTATGTGCATGAGAGTACGAACAAGTATATTAACATAAATTAAAGTGTGAGTTAATATTCAAGTAAGTGTATGTTAGCATAGACATATAGGCATGTGTAACAAAGTTTGATTTATTGAGGTATACTTATATTTTCTGATGTTTTTTTTTTGCAAACATTGAAAGCAAAAGTATCGAAGAGTATCGCGACAAAACAGAAGAATTCAACAAACTAAAGATCCAATATTTGAAATTAACTCATCAAACTTATCTTGATTAATCTTTTGTATAGGATTCTCTAGTTTTAGCAACCTTTTAGATAAATTATATCATTGATTATAGCATTGTAATCACCAAAATATTGTCATTAGCATTAATCTAATTTCAATTTGCATTCTCTTTCTTGTCAATGTCATCTGAAAATCCAATTGAATATGAAAATAACACTCCTTTAGAAGTCGAAATAGAAGTAGTTAAGGATATTATTACACACGAATCTTTAATTTCAATTTCTCATGATTATTGTCTGAATAGATTTATAGCATTATTTCCAATCGCATCTAGTGACCGTCAAGATAACATAGATTCATTTCCACCACCATTAATTAGACGTTCGCAACCTAATCATTTAGAAATCCAAGAAGGCAAAATTATTAAAGATAAAATAACTGAAGAAAGTCTGATATTACCTACACCTCAAGAAGCTGTTGATAGATATAGAGCAGCCAAGCCTTACGGTTCTTAGGAATTTAAACAGTTACAAGTACCTACTAGGCATTTCATAGTTTTTTTCAGTAATTTAGAGTTTCTTTTACTTTAGACTAAAGAAAAATATGCCTAAAACACCTAAGATGTCTCAAACACCCTGTATGTGCCGAGCGATTTAGAGGCTGAGTGATCCACCAGCCGTATGTCTACAACTTCCCGACATTTGGTGAACCCGACGTGAAGGTCTGGCACGACACCTTAGGTATAAAGGTATACTTTTAATTCTGTTCTGCATAAGCATATAGGAAATTTGGCGATTGAAGGAGAAGCATCAACATCCTTGGTAGCTACAGCTGACTCTTAAACCTTATATCTCTTGGCTGTTGAGGGCTAGTCTTTGAGACCTAAGCGCCTGTCACTCTAACACAATGGTGAGTACCAACGTGAGAAGATTCACCTCATAATTGTCAATCCGTGGAGACGTGAGGACTAGTATGAAGACTATGAGCAAGTGAAGGCACAAGTGTGTGAGTGAGAAGCACACAAGCATGCACACACATACACACACACGCGCACACAAGGCAAGAACAAGGAGAGGAACAATGGATTTCTTTGCATTAGTAAAAAAGTCTCTTACATAATCTCAATTCACAAACAATCTAACCCCAAAAATGAGCTCTCTAGCTCTTTTTATAGTTTTCTAACTAGCTTTGGTCTTGTCCAGACCTAGTGTCTTGCCTAGTTATAAATTAAGTTCTAGATCCTATTTGAGGGCTCAAACCGAGTCTAAAAATTACGAAAATTGATATGTAGCTAATTCTAATACTCCTCAAGCTTGAGCCTCAAGTTCGAGGACTCCTCGGCTTGAACAAAATGGAGTCTATTCTACCAAAAATGGAATTTACAATGTTTGTGTAGTGATTAAAATCACTTGAATTGTAAATGGTCCATGGGAAAAATGATTGGGCCCTGTTGCCGTATTGTGCATGACTGCTCCGTCGTGCTAGTCTGCTCTTCATCTGACTTGTATGCCAACACTCCCCCCCTCCTAGCGTCTGTCGCCTCTGACAGACCTCTGTTCTATAGGGTGGTCGATAAAGTATTGTATAACATTGGTGGCTAGTTCATGTTCTCCTATTCTTAAGCCTCGTGCTAGATCAGCTTCCAATGCTTCCCAATTTATTGCACCAAGGGCATCTGGTTGCGGTGTTGTGTAGTACTCAGAGTACATGGCTTGTTCACAAGCAAAGAGATGGAGCAGGTGTGTTGGCTTCGGTGCGAAGATGTCCGAGTGATACTCCCAAAAACCCGATCTGAACATTTCTTCGAATGTTTGTTTGTAGCATGCGGGGAGATACTTTATCCGTGCATGCCAGGCATAAGCTACTCGAATGCTGGGGGTGGTGCTCATGTCATACACCAAATCATAGTTTCCATTAGTAAACCCCGGTAGTCGTATCTGTGGTGCTGCTGCTTTTTGGAAAGTTTTGAGTACTACCTGCATCATATCCAAAATCTTAAGCATCATCTAGGTCACAACATCCTGCATGGGCTTCAATCGAGGCATCCAATGGTGAATTGTGGCCATCATGTGTGGAGAATGAGTTCTCCTATGCGCAACGGAAGTGTGTAGTGAGCCCTTGTATGTCCAGCACTTGGACAACCATCTGCACCTTAGATAGCTTGCTGCTCTCAATACAAAACTCAAATGGTCTTGAGACTTTAGTCAATCAAAGTAGACAAAGAGAGCTTTCTAACAAGCTATAAATGACTTAATTTGGACAAGTTTTGATTAGGAAACACAACTATCAAAGATGAACTACCTGTCCACACAGGTATGCTGAAGAACTGAGCTTCACTCTCGGACTGATAGCTCTCTGAATATATATCCTTTGAGAAAAATATTTAGTACAGAGAAAGTAGACACAAGTAGCTTTCCAACAAGCTAAAAATCAAGTAATTTGGATGAGTTTTGATCAGGAAACTCAACTCACCAAGATAGACCACCTGCACACATAAGTACACTATAAAACTAGACTTTACTATCTGACAGATATCTCACAGAATATAAATGATCTCAATGAGATATTTGAGACAATGAAAGTAGATGCCAAGATCTTTCCAACAAGACAAAAATCATGCAATTTGGATATGTTTTGGTCAGGAAATTTAACCGACCAAAATAGACTACCTATCTATATAGGTATACTGAAAAACTGGACTTCACTATTTCACTGATATCTCATAGACTACATAAGCTTTTAAAGAGATATTTGATATGCAGAAAGTACACGAGATAAGCTTTCCAATGAGTGCTTAAACGCACAAAATGGTTACATATGCACGGAGATATGAGCTCTGCAACAGAGCTATGTACAAACTGACGTGCGGCTGGAAGGAGTCTAAGGGAAAGCCAAAATGACAAAATGGCTAGATCCGACTACTGGGAGCTCTTGCCTCTTTCTCTCCTTGTTTTGAATGTGCTCCCACTTCACTTTTATAACCAATGAGCATGTGAAGAAGTTTGTGCCTTCTTCTTAACTCACCACTTTCTCCACTACATGCTACTAACTACAAGGCAAGATATTGTATCTCTTACTCATCATGAATTTTGACTAGACTTTTTCTTTTATTATTTTTTCCTTTTTTCCTCCACTTTTTCTTTATCTTTATATTTGGTAAATTTATCCAAGCATGGCTCATATGAAAATGAGCTTGTACATTTATCTTCAACACTCCCCCTCAAGCTCATTTGGGAGTTATCTTCGTCCATGTCCTTCAAATTTATCGCGTCCTTGAAACCTTTGAGTTTAGAAGCATCCAAGAACTTTGTAAACATATCTGCAACCTGCTCTTTGGTTTTGATGAACTTTACCTCCACATCTTTGCTTAGCACCTTCTCCCTTACATAGTGGTAGTGGACCTCTATGTGCTTGCTCCTTGCATGAAACATAGGATTGCTTGCCAAGTAGATACTTGACATGTTATCACCATATATAGGGATGGTTCCAACTTGCACTCCAAGATCAGCCAAAAGCTTTTTAATCCACATTGCTTCACATGTGGCAAATGCTAGTCCTCTATATTCAGCCTCCATGGATGAAAGTGCAACAGTTGGTTGTTTCTTTGAGCTCCACGTGATAGGTTTGCTTCCTATCATGAACACATAACCTGAGGTTGATCTTCTATCTTCCTGTGAGCCTGCCCAATCAGCATCACTAAAGCCTTTGACCTGCAGTTCTTCATCAAACTTATAAAACAAAGCATGATTAACTGTATGCTTTATGTATCTCAACACTCTCTTGGCTGAATTTAAGTGTTCACTTGTCGGGGCTTGCATAAACTGAGAAAGTACACCGACAACATAAGATAAATCAGGTCTTGTAATGTTTGCATAGATCAATGATCCTACAATGCTTCTGTATGTCGTAACATCTTCCAATGGTTCTCCATCATTTGAACAAAGCTTTGTATTTGTGTCCATGGGTTGAGTGAGTGGTTTGCATTCACTCATTCCAAATCTGAAAAGAACATCCAACAAGTACTTCCTTTGCATCAAGTAGATGCCACTCTTTCCATAAACAACTTCAATTCCTAAAAAATATTTCAACTCTCCAAGATCTGAAATTTTAAACTCTTTACCAAGCTTCCTTTTGATATCTTTAATCCCTATGACATCATTTCCTGTTATGATGAGGTCATCGACATATATGCAAATATATACCTCTCTATTTTCTTCCTTCTTCATGTACAATGAAGGATCTGCACTACTTGGGTTGTATCCACACTTAGTTAGATACTCTACCAATCTTTGATTCCATGCTCTTGGTGCTTGCTTCAAGCCATAAAGTGCCTTCTTCAACCTGCAAACAAAATCTGGATGGTTTTCATCTTCAAATCCAGCCGGTTGACTCATGTATACCTCTTCTTGTAGTTCTCCATTGAGAAAGGCATTTTTGATGTCGAGTTGATATAATGGCCATCTCCTTGAAGCACCAATTGCTATTAAGGTTCGGATAGTTCCCATCTTTGCAATAGGGCTGAAAACTTCATCATAATCTATACCTTGTGTTTGTTTAAATCCTTTGGCAACTAATCTAGCTTTATATCTAGCTAGAGAACCATCAGCATTCCTCTTTACTTTAAACACCCATTTGTTTGGAACAATCTTCATAACTTCTTTCTTTGGCACTAGCTCCCAAGTGTGATTATCTTTGAGAGCTTTGATCTCCTCTTTCATAGCTTGCTTCCATTCCTTTTGTGTACAAGCTTCTTCATATGTCTCAGGCTCTTTGTCTTTGATAACCTGCATCATGTATGCAAAATGTGTCGCCATAAAACTATCATAACTCAACCTTTGAGTTGGATACCTTGTCCTTGAAGATCTTCTTTCATTGCCTTTAGAAAGTTGCTTCTTTAACCTATTCAACTTTACCATCGGAGTGATCACCTCTTCATATTCTTCTTCACTTGCATCTTCCTCACTGTTTGGAGTAGCACTTGCCTCTTTGGCTCTACTATGAGCTGAATTTGGAGACAAAGAATGACTCCCCCTCCATGTTGAACATTCTTCATTTGATGTAGATGCCTCTGGACCTGAAGCCTTTGTGCTTGATTGTTGAACTTCTCTTTGATTTGTTCCTGCATAATCATCACAATCTTCTTCAAGAATCTTTTCCTTTCCTTTATCTTCATACCATGGTCTTAGTTCATCAAAGACCACATCTCGCGAGACTCTTAATTCCTTTGTTCTAGGGTTGTAACACTTGTATCCTTTTTGCTCCGTTGAGTAGCCGATGAAAATGCATTTTTCTGACCTTGGTTCCATCTTTGTTCTAACTTCTTGTGGAATGTGAACAAAGCAAACACATCCAAACACTTTGAGGTGTGTAAGATCAGGTTTCTTACCGGAATATACCTCTTCTGGAGTCAAGTGATGTATTCCTGATGTTGTGCACCTATTCATCAAGTAAATGGCCGTTGTGGTAGCTTCAGCCCAATAGTACAATGGTATCTTCATCTCGTTGAGCATGCATCTTGCAATTTCAGCAATTTGCCTATTTTTCCTCTCACTACTCCATTTTGTTGTGGTGTGTACCTACAAGTGAATTGCCTTTTGATTCCATTCTCTTGTAGAAAATCTGAAAATTCTTTGGAGAAGTATTCTCCTCCACCATCGGACCTTAAGGTTTTGATAGACCTTCCTGTTTCCTTTTCAACTTCAACTTTGAATCTTTTGAATATAGAAAACACCTCTGATTTTTGCTTCATACAAAACAGCCATACCTTTCTTGAGTGATCATCAATGAAGGTGACAAAAAACCTATTACCAGCCATTGATGCCTCTTGAGTTGGTCCCCATACATCCGTATGTATCAAGTCCAAGACATTTGGAGCCACATAATTGCTCCTCTTGAATGGCTGCCTCGTTTGCTTTCCTAGTTGACAAGCTTCACATAACTCATGTAGTCCAATGCTATTAAATTTTGGAAGACCTCTTACCACTTCATGTTTGCTCATGTCCTTCAGCTTTGGAATGTTGATGTGTCCTATTCTTTTGTGCCATAAGTCCAACTCTGAAATCTTCTTGTTCCCACATTTAATGTACCTGACCTTTCCATGTGGATGTTGGACATCCAAAGTGAACATCCTTCCTTCTCTTCTACCTTGAGCAATGACCTTGAAGCCTTCCTTTGGATTCTTTATGAAGCACCCATTCTCATTGAATATGACATGATAACCCTTCTCTACCATTTGTCCTACTGAAATCAAGTTCTTTGAAATTGTAGGAACATGAAGAACATTAGATAGTACCTTTGCTCTACTTTTATCTCCAAGCCTTATATCTCCAATGTGTTCAATCATGTGTTGAGTATCATCACCTGTTTCAACACATCCTTTGCCACTTGGTACCTGTAGATTAGTGAACAAACTTCCTTGGCATGACATATGGTTACTACAACCTGAATCAATGTACCATTTTTTGTCATCTTCACAAGAGCTTCTATACTCATGTCTCATTGCAAGTAGTGTGTCCTTGCTTCCTTCACTTGAGGTGCTTGCATAGTTGCTTTGGTTCCTTTGATTGCCTCCATTTTGTCTTCCATTCTTCAGCCAACAATCACTAGCATAGTGTCCTACTTTACCACAATGATAGCATGTTATACCTTTATGAGAATTGTAAGAGCTTCGGCCTCTTCCTCTACTTCTACCTCGACCTCTTCCTTGTGCGTTGGCATTTGATGCATCCTTGTTGTCTTCCGAACTGTTTTGGTTGTAGTTGGAGTGGTTATAACCTCTTCCTTTTCCTCTTGAGCCTCCTCTTGAATTTCTTCCTTTACCTCGGCCTGCATATAACATTTGGTTGTGGCTGTCCTTTCCTTTGAGACCACCAAAGCTAAGCTCTTCTGTGACAAGATGAGGGATTAGTTGTTCAAAACCTGGATATACATCTTTCAAGTTAATGGAAGTTATAAAAGGCTTCCATCTTTCATCATCTCTCAAGCCATTGAGAGTATAACACACAAGATCTTCGTCTTCAACCGTTGTCCCAATAGAAGCTAAAGCATCGCTTAGCTCCTTAATCTTCAAAGTATATTCAGCTATGGATTGACTCGAACTTTTCTTGATTGTGTTCAACTCATTCTTGAGTTGAAGTTTCCTAGCTTTGGTATTTGTTGAATACATCCTTTCAAGAGCTTCCCAAGCATCCTTAGCTTTCTCTAAATGTTGAATATGACCTACCATGGCATTAGTAATGACTTGCGAAATGAGGAACATGACTCTCCTATTCCTCTCCTCCCATTCTTTTGCTTGCCTCCTTTGGACTTCGGTGGCCATAGCTTGATTGATTTGAGGTTGAGCATCATCGCCGCTCACAATACCCCATAAGCCTTTGCCCATTAGGTAGTTGGTCATTCTAAACCTCCACACGAGATAGTTATCCTTGTCCAACTTCTCTACTTGTTGACCCAAGTCAGCCATTGAAGAGTATCAAAGACTTTGAGAGTTACCTCGAATAGTTATAGTCCTTTTGCTCTTGTGTTTGTGAAGCTCCTCCTTGTTTTATAGCTCCTCTTTTGCTTTTCTTTATCTCCAGCTCTGTTGATGAAGCTTCAACACCAAGTTTGCTCTGATACCAACTGTGGAGAATGAGTTCTCCTATGCGCAACGGAAGTGTGTAGTGAGCCCTTGTATGTCCAGCACTTGGACAACCATCTGCACCTTAGATAGCTTGCTGCTCTCAATACAAAACTCAAATGGTCTTGAGACTTTAGTCAATCAAAGTAGACAAAGAGAGCTTTCTAACAAGCTATAAATGACTTAATTTGGACAAGTTTTGATTAGGAAACACAACTGTCAAAGATGAACTACCTGTCCACACAGGTATGCTGAAGAACTGAGCTTCACTCTCGGACTGATAGCTCTCTGAATATATATCCTTTGAGAAAGATATTTAGTACAGAGAAAGTAGACACAAGTAGCTTTCCAACAAGCTAAAAATCAAGTAATTTGGATGAGTTTTGATCAGGAAACTCAACTCACCAAGATAGACCACCTGCACACATAAGTACACTATAAAACTGGACTTTACTATCTGACAGATATCTCACAGAATATAAATGATCTCAATGAGATATTTGACACAATGAAAGTAGATGCCAAGATCTTTCCAACAAGACAGAAATCATGCAAGTTGGATATGTTTTGGTCAGGAAATTTAACCGACCAAAATAGACTACCTATCTATATAGGTATACTGAAAAACTAGACTTCACTATTTCACTGATATCTCACAGACTACATAAGCTTTCAAAGAGATATTTGATATGCAGAAAGTACACGAGATAAGCTTTCCAATGAGTGCTTAAATGCACAAAATGGTTATATATGCACGGAGATATGAGCTCTGCAACAGAGCTATGTACAAACTGACGTGCGGCTGGAAGGAGTCTAAGGAAAAGCCAAAATGACAAAATGGCTAGATCCGACTACTGGGAGCTCTTGCCTCTTTCTCTCCTTGTTTTGAATGTGCTCCCACTTCACTTTTATAACCAATGAGCATGTGAAGAAGTTTGTGCCTTCTTCTTAACTCACCACTTTCTCCACTACATGCTACTAACTACAACGCAAGATATTGTATCTCTTACTCATCATGAATTTTGACTAGACTTTTTCTTTTATTATTTTTTCCTTTTTTCCTCCACTTTTTCTTTATCTTTATATTTGGTAAATTTATCCAAGCATGGCTCATATGAAAATGAGCTTGTACATTTATCTTCAACATCATGTAGGCTACTGACGGTGGCCCTTGTGGTGGTGCTATGTACGGGTAGTTTAGCCATTCTTTGCATTGCACGTTGTTCTACACTTTGATATTGAATGCCTTCCAAGACCTGCGGCGTGGAACTGGACCGTAGCACGGATTGGTTAGGAGATGTAAAGGCCCATTGTTCCATGTACGTAGCATTTCTGGATATGT
Organism: Ceratopteris richardii; assembly: GCA_020310875.1. Taxonomy (NCBI): domain Eukaryota; kingdom Viridiplantae; phylum Streptophyta; class Polypodiopsida; order Polypodiales; family Pteridaceae; genus Ceratopteris; species Ceratopteris richardii. The sequence goes on from CM035420.1 coordinate 107,665,388, forward strand.
CTCTAGAAGTTTCTGCCGCCAGGTTGGTTGACGAATTTCCCTTTTTGCACCTCTGGAGGAAGGTCTTCGGATTGAAATTGGGTAGCAAATGTAGGAATCTTACCCGTGACTCTCTGTATTTCTGCATTATAATCAGCCAAAATAATATAATAAGGCCTGTATTGGAGTTCAGATGAGAGGATAAGGACAGGTTCTTGATGTAAGCAGATTGTAGCACAGTTTTCTCGATGACCCTCATGGCCTGATTTTGCACTACTGTGTGCTCTTCATGAGAACTCTCGATTTCCTCCACTTGACGTAGCCATGGGGGCCGTGGTGCTTCGAATGTGTCCTAAGCTTCTTCCGTTTGTTGGCCTCCTGGGAAGGGTTGTGGGTCGTAATCTTCTTCAAATGTTTGTTCCACAGGAATTTGTACTATATCTTCGTCTATGGGAGCTTCTGGAGGGGAAGGTGGCCTTTCATATTGTAGTAAGCATGCTTTCAACTCTGTGACCTGTGTCTGGAGATCTTGTAGGGCCACTGAGTCTGTGAGAAGTGAAGCCACTGATGAGGTGGTTTGAGGGGCCGTCATTGTGTCCTTTCGTTGTTTTTGCTTCAGTTGACTCAGTTCCTCTGAGAGCTGGTCATGTGCTTCAAGCAGCATGGCATAGTCTTCGAATATGATCTTGATATTGTCGGGGGTCACTGCTTGAAACTTTGATGGACTGATGGGTGCCCCTAGTGTGCTTTCGATGGCTGCTTCTAAGTTCTGTTGGTTCTGTTGTTGTAGGCATCGATTTTCTTCGTGAGTAGCTGCAAGATGTCTTTTAAGAAGTGCCATATTCCGTTGAAGTTTTGAATTGCGTTCTAGTTGTGTTTGTAGGTGTCCTTCGATCACTTGTATTGCCTCTTTGTCTGTATTCTGTAACTGTACTTCCAATACACTATGAGCCTCTTGTAAAGTGTGGAATTGGGCATGGAGACGAGCATTCTCCTCTTCTACTACAACCAGGAGATTTTGTAGCACCTCCGAGTGCTCTTGCAGTCGTGTGTTATGTTGGTGGAGCTAATTGTACTCTATCCTTAACTGTGAAATACAAGATAGCATGGTGTCCAATGCATTGCCTATAGATGCTGGTGTGGTTTGTACAATGGAGAATGCATGGGGGGGGGAGGATTGGGGAATGGGAAGTGCGAATTATGTGTCTAATGGAGATGTGTGTGTGGGTGAAATTGGTGGAGGGGGAATGGGAGGAGGTGGAAGTGTGGGGGGAGGGGGAGGTGCCGTGGGTGGTGAAATATCCATGCCTTCAGGATGGAAGCAAGTGTGGTGTCTACCATATACATTGGAATGGTAGGTGGTGGGTGTGTGAATGTGGCCAATAGATGAGGAGTGGGAAGGGGAGCAGAAAATAAAGGGAATGGTTGAGACCTAGGTTGAAACGTTCTAGCAAGAAAGGCATGGAGGGATTGGAGAAGTGGGTTGATGGGGGTTGGGGATTGAGGTTGTAGAGGCGGGGAGGTGATGAAGGGTGGAGTGGTAGTGGGGAAACCCATGAATATGGATCTGGAGTCAGGATGACCTATGGCTGAGGGCATGGGGGATGGTTGTTCGAGGGCAGGCTCTATGAGCGATTCGCTAGATTGTGTAGTGATGATGGTTGCCTCATAGATAGGGTTATCAGAGGTGGAGAATAGGGTTGAACTAGAGATGGGAGTACGGAAGAGGAAGGTTTGTTCGGTGGGTTGAGTGGTCGAGGGGCTCTCCACGGCTTCTGCTCTAGGAGGCGATGGTGGGGGTGTGGGTGGTAGTGGCTCGGTGGGTTCCTCATGGGTGACTGGGTGCTCTTGGCTAGCGGTTTCTGTTGCTTGGGAGTTTGTCCCGATGGGTTCGGATGTAATAATTGGCCTATCTGCCGTTGTAATGGGGATTTGGATATTCTTACCTGACCATGGTCATGTTTGGAATCTTTGTGGATCATATTGAACTGGAGACCTCCTAATGGCAATCCGCACTGCTTCTACTACCCCATATGTCTCTGCCATTAATAAGAGACCTTCACTATATTTTGATTCAACACCTACTTCTTCTAACAGCTGAGTCATGAGTACCCTACTACTCTGTTCGGTGAGCAGTTGTTGTGAGCGCACTCATTCCATGATTTGATACAGCCTTCGGAGTTCTACTGTATAAGCTGGGGCTTCACTGATCTCCTCTTCGTATGCTCCTTCTTCTTCTAGGTGTCCTTGTTGTTGACCTTGCTGATCGTCACCCCAATGTACATGGCGACTTTCTGTGGCTTTTTTCCTTCTTTGTGAAGATGTGCCTTGTTCTTCTGTATCTGAATAAAACTCTACATCAGAGAGTTGTGTACTTTGTAAGAATGCTTCGAAGTCATGTGGATCCATCCCTTCAGCATCTCCAGTTGTAGCAAATTCAAATTCAGATGGAGCAAGGGGGGCCGAAGGGGCTGCTTGTGTTGTGGTTTCAGATCCAGACCTGAGTATTCTAATGGTAAAGGGAGGTACAGTGGCCTCCCCTCGTGGCGATACTTCAGGAGTAGTCAGAACTTCCCGTGTCTGGACACAAGGGATCGAACCCCTCATGCGCTTGGATTGATGTGTGGATGTCTTGAGCTTCTTAAACATTTGTAATTGTGCCAAAGTTAAGGCACGCTCAATGGGAACATCGTATGCTAGGCACTGGTAAATAATGCGTGTGATTGCACAGCAACCGTTCACCACTAATTTCCTAGAAGACCTTTTATTTGCTTCATACAATTGCTCTATAATCCATACAAGAAGCTTGATTGGTAACACACCTGTCTCCGCTAGGTAGAGAGCGAACCAAATTCTTTTGTGCGGTTGTGTGAAGCAGTCTTGACCTGGGAAAGAAAAATGTTGCATGCACATACGGAGAGGGATGGACACGTTTGGTGTGAGGGCTGCCATATCTTTAAGCTTCAATAGTTTCCTATCCTTCATGTTAGTAGGAACGAGAGCATCTTTCTCCAAAGGTACATGTGTGCCGTGCATTTTCAAAGCAGAGCTCACCAACTCCAAGGTAAGTTCAAACCTCTTTAACTCGTTGTTGCCTAGCAAGGAAGGAAGGACAAACGATCCTGGTTTGTCCTTTTCTACATTAGCTTGTAATGTTGAGACTAGATAATAGCATCGGAGGAGGTCTGGTTTGGGTAAAGGTGCCTCGAAGTACTCAGCTAACCCTGCCCATTGCCATATGGTCTGAAGATCCTGTGTGTTTTGTAGAGTCTCAAACTCCTTGGAGAAGAATTGGAATCTGACCCAAGATCTGTCATACTCGCACTTAGACTCCCATATATACTTGGCCTCTCCTAATGGGCCTGGCATGCCATTAAACCAATGGGAATCGGCATGGACTCTTTTTGTGATCCCTGTGGGTGGATCCGGTACCGGGATCTACTGAAGGTGTTGCAGCTCCAGAGGTCGTTCAGTTGGTGGCACATCCACCGGTAGACTTTCCACATCGATTCCTGTAGTAATTATTCCTACCTGTGAGCTCGAACCTGTCGCTTCTACCATGTTACTTCTTGCCTCTTGATTCTGTGAGAATATAGAAACATGTGTTAACATTGTAAAGGATAGGATAGAACCGTTTTTGTCCCCATTACAACATTAACATGAGGTTCGAGAGAGATTAGTAGGTTATTAAGTGCTCGGTGCTTGTGTGTGTAGTCAGGAATTGTGTAGACCTAAGAGCTGAGTGGGAGGATGTAGTGTGAGAGTGATCTAGTTAGTGTGTGGACGTGGATTTACAACTGGGGTCAGGGGGTTTATTACAGTTTTGAGGTTGCCAAATGCAGTGGATTGGCTTTGAAATTGATTTTGTGGAGACTCTGAAGAGTTGGATTGGGATATCTACTTGAGAAGGAGGCTTTTTAGGGACCCATTTAAGAGTGATTCTACTTGTGCGCATGGAAGAATATGTGCCCGTGCGTAATGTGTAAGACTGGGCCTCAGATGTTCGAGTGAGTGAAACATGTTGTACCGGTTGTGGCCTTGGTGTAGGTATTTGAGCCCGCAAGCAAGCCTTAGGCACCCAGATTTGTCCTGATTTTGGGCTGGCCTTCATTGACTTCTTGGGTACCCAAATAGACCACTTTCGTAGAAGAATTAATGAAGGACTTCTTATTAGTGTCATGTTGTTGACTACTAATAAGAGGTTTTGGCCGTGGGGTTGGCCTGGTCGGAACAGGGTGTTCGCCTTTTCGCCTCCATACTAGTTTCCACGACTGAAACAATCTGCTTTGATCCTTTTTTTGGCATCCAGTATAGGTAGTGTTCTACTTCTTCTGTACCTGATCTGCCGTTGGTTGTTGCCACCTTCTGGCCTTTGGAAAAGAAGGGTGTTCTATCCTCTCCCTGACTTCGTTGTTGAGACAAGCCTTTGTCTACATCATACAATTTTGGACAAGAATAGCATTGTCAACTTCATGTGCGCCCCTGGAAGGAACAGGAGTTTGTGCTTTGCCTAGTTCCTTGAGTGCCTCATTTTCCAATTCAATTGTAATTCGGCCATGATTTACCCATACCTGAAGAAGTCCACTTCTTAGGTTGAGGTTCACTGCATGATCATAGGTCCAGTCCTGACCCAAGACAAGAGGCTCAGTGAGGTCCTCATCTTGACACACTAGTACTTTGAATGTCATCACTTCGTCTTGAATGGAGATGGGAAGATCCACCTCGCCTATGCAAGGGGTTTCCACACCTCCCAATCCTATGAGATATGCTTCTATAGGATTGACAATTAATTTCAATTCTTGACAGTAAGACAATTTGACGGCACTAGTGGATGCACCTGAGTCAATCAAGGCTCTTATAGTCTTTGCACCCTTTCCTTGTCCTACTTCTAGGGTTACAAAAGGACGTCGATCAATTATCCTATGAGAGCTGATACCTGAAACTTCACACATAGCCACGTGACATCCTTCATCTGCATATGCATCTGGCCTAGGTAGCTCTCTACCTTGTCTTCTTAGTTTCAATCTCCGTATGCGCTCTAAAGCTTCTGCTTGGGCTTCTTCTCGAATTCGCTTTTCTTCTTCTTTGCGTTTCTTAGCAGTATTGAGTGGACTTAGCATTTCCTCTGTGAGAGGTTCCTAATACAACTTGACCCTGCATCCGCTTATGTAGCTTGGGAGAACATCGCCTTCTAATGTGGCTAGTTGCACTGCTCCACTTGTTGAGATTCTATTAATGATCATGGGTCCGTAGCCTCTCTTCTCTAGTTTCCTCGCATGTTGTTTCAAAGTGTAGACTAAAACTAGGTCTCCGGCCCTTAATCCTTTATCCTTAACATGGGCATCAAAGTACGCCTTCTGTCATTTCTTAGCTGCATATATTCCCGCAGCCGCCCTCAGTCTTGTTTCTCCTAATCGATCAAGGTCAAAAAATCTAGATGAGAGTTCATGACCCGTCCATTCATGCTCTTGTGCTACTTTCAATGTAGGTATTAAGAAGTCCAATGGTAGCACTGCATTTTGGCCGAATACCATCTGAAAGGGGGTGGCTTGGGGTACCATTTTGTAGGCGACTCGGTATGCCTAAACAACATGGTGTAGCTGTTTGTCCCAATCAGAGCGTTTATTGTTCACTATTTTCATCAGTACATTGCATAGGATCTTGTTTGTGCTTTCAGCCTGGCCATTAGCTTGAGGGTGATAGGGGGCAGACTTCTTATGTACTACCAAGAATTCTTGGAGCAAATTTTCAATGACTTCATTCAAGAAGTGAGTGCCTCTATCATTTACTAGCTCTATATGTAGCCCATACCTTGTGAACACATTCTCAAATAAAAACTTAGCTGTTGTTTGAGCATCGTTCTTCATTGTGGCTTTTACCTCTACCCACTTGGTTAGATAATCCGTGGCCACAATGATATACTCAGCATGGAACCCTTGGCTGGGGGATTAACGGGACCTACAAAGTCTATTCCCCACTTAGAGAATGCACGTCCACCCATCATAGGTTTCAGGGGCATCTCATCTTTGTGTATAGGATACTGAGTTCTCTGACACACATCACACCGTTTCACATAGGTATGTGCATCCATGTGAAGGGTTGGCCACCAGAAGCCCACAAATAGTATTGCCTTGATTACCCGATCTGGTCCAAAGTGTCCCCCTGCTACACCTTGGTGAGTAGTTTCCAAGATTTTGAGATATTCACCCTCATGGACACATAGTCTCAGGTAACCATCTTTACCACGCTTGTATAGATTATCACCAATGAGTGGGCAGTCTCGTAAGAGATGCTCCTTTCCACACTCCTGGCAATAGCCATGGATTGTCATTGACTGGGGTTGTGTAGGTGGAGGCAAGGGACAATCACGAATGAGATGATCTCCTTGACATCTGTAGCATGGTCCTCTAGGAAATGGAGGTCTTAATTGCCTAGGTTGAGGTCTAGGGTTGGGGTTTGCGTACCTGACATTCGCATACTCTGTCTCCCAAATAGGTTCACTCAGTTCCTCACTGTAGTAAGACTCACCATGTTCAAGAGACTGCATGTAGTAAGCATGGGGACTATCAACATGCGTAGAATCAAAGCTATGGTCACTGGGATCACTTTCTGAGATTAATGGTGTTACTGGGACTATAGCTCTATTCAGGTTTTCTTCAGCAGCTGCATACTTTACACGGATCATGTTGGATGGAGCTGGAGGTTGTTGGGCTAACACAGGCTGAGGCCTTTGCTGGGCTTGATATTGTGGTTGGTAGGTTTTTTGGGGCCTAGCATACTGCTCTGGTGGATATTGGTTCTAATATCTCCCCTATTGATATGGCTGAGGGTAGGTTTGCCTAACCGCTTGCTTATTGTATGGGCAGTTTTGTGCTGTGTGATTTGTGTATCTCCTTTCTATGGTGCAATATTGGCTACTGGGATTTACTTGGGGTTGGGCCATAATGGGACAGACGTTCGCCATATGGTCACCACCGCACATATAGCACCTCTTTACTAGGGTAAACCTTGGGATCTGTTTCTAGAGACACCTAGTTTTTGTGCCACTTTCTCAGCGAGTTCCTCAATTGATGTGGATTGCGTGGAAGAGAGGCTAGAGGCACTATCTGAATCTTTGTATATCTTGGAAAGCTCTAACTCCTCCCCTAGGTTATCCTCGATGTCAATGCACATGCGTACACACTCTTCTATGGTCCTAGGGTCCTTCAAGTACACATATGACCTCAATTTGGTACTTAGCAATCTGTCCAAGAATAAAGCCACTTGCTTAGCTGGTGTGGGGAGCTCCAAAACAGGGCATCTTTCAAGATATTGCCTAAATCTTCTTCTTGCAAGTCTCACAGTCTCTTGAGGGGTTTGCTTGAAGGTGTGAATCAATGAGGAGGTATTATGTCTGATGCCACTCTTAGAGAATTCAATAATGAAAGCCTCTAGGAGTTGGTCTATGCTCCTGAATTGTCTCTCATTCAATGGTTGAAACCACGTAAGTGCTGTGTTCCTAAGGGTTAGACCAAAGGCATTGTACTACGTGAATAGATCTTCCACTTGTTCAGCCCTCAAGACTTGCCTAAACTCGGCCACATGATCGTATGGGTCTCCTGTGCCATCGAAGTAATTCTTCATGGACTTAACTAGCTAAGTCGGTCTCAAAGTCCTTGTGTGCTCTCTAGGTCGTGGTAGAGGGAACTCACCTGCATTTCTTTGATTCCTGTGAGCTCTAAGTACCTCAGGCTCTACTCTATTTGTTTCCGTCCTCGTTCTTTCTCTTCCCCAAGAGTTGGCAAAGCTTACTTCTAGCCTATCTCTACTTCGGTCTCTTTGAGTTCCATGAGCTTGGGGTGTTCCCGCTCCAGGGTGACCATAGGACACATTCAATCTTAGTTGGGGGAAAATAAATTCACCTTTCCAAGTGAAAGCATGCCTATCATTTTCTATCACCACAAAGATCCTCTCTGAAGCGTGATCTAAGTAGGTCACTCTGCTTGGGCTATCAGGATCCTTAAACTCATAGATCATGATTATTCTTATATCAATTGGCCGATCAGATGTATACCTCCAAAAGGCTTTGTCAGTTTCTCGGTTCAGAAGCAGATCTATGCACTTATTATCTTGGGAGATCCACTCTGGTGTGATAATCCTAGTGAGAACAGATTTGCCTCGGGGGGTTCTAGGTTCTTCGCCCACGTTTCCTTGCTCTAGGTCACCTAAGTCCGTTTCCGGGACCACATTCCCAAATTCATCTGTCCTATCTGGATGACTGGTGACTACATATATTGTCCCTTCTTTGTCCAAGTATGCCCCATTTTCAATTTTGACAGCTGGGCGTTCTAGTCCAATGGATTGGTCAAGGTTTTTAATCTAGACCACAGATCTTCCTAGGCCGTCCTCATAAATGCTAGCACCTAATTGGTTGGTCCTAAGGTACTCGAGTTGCATCTTGTAAGGGCCTTCCACCCTATGTAAATATGGCACCCTAGAACTTCCTGTAGGTCTCTCCATACCGTGGGACATCTCAGACTCGCTAGTCTCAGAGCTAGGGTAATACGAATGATGGCTCAATTGTTGGGCCCAAGACCTAGCAGTATGATTGACACTAGCCTCTGAAGATCTAACACTTTGTCTCTATCTCCCTAGGTGTCTACCTGACCTAAGGTTCATATGCCCTTTGTACGTTGCTGATTCTTTGTTACCAGTCACTTGTTCCTTTTAAGTTCCTTTGGATGTGTTTTCTTGTTTTTAATTAAGCGTCATCAGGAGCACTTTAGTGTATCATACTTGATGTTCTGTGTCCGCTGAGTTTAAGTTCTTTCCCTTTAAGTTATCCCTTGATTGCAATTTAGCCTATCCTTGCACTTGATAAATTAAAGGCTCTTCAACTTGAGCGTTCCTATCATACCCCTACTCAATCAGGACAACTACTCACACTTATCCTATGCTAAGAATAGACTGAGGGGGTTAAGTGATGTTCCAACCTCAAATCGCTCCTCCTAGCGATGCTTGTCTACCCAGGAAGCACGTTCCCAAGCTTGTTCGCCCTGGCACTTACTTTGCTTTCTCGAAAAGCTCTCAATGATCCTGTAAGAATCCCAAGTTTAGCTTCAATTTGATTCTTCAATTGACAGACGATTTATTTCAGACACTTTTTAATGAACCTTGTTCCCCCTTTTGTATTGGTAAAAATTTTCCTTTAGAGCTCCCTTGGTGTACCTACCCCTCAGTGTGTCAACTTCAAAATATCATATCTGAAAATCAACGCCTTATTCTTATAAAAAACAGTTGAGGGCGTGTAGTATATGCCATGAGCTTTCCGACAAGCCCTAGAGCTCAAAAAATGGATTTTGTATGAAAAGGTTATGACCGTTCAGGGTTTAGGGGGTTAAATAGACAAACAGAACCTTTCAGGAGTTTTAATGCATTTTTCTAAGACCTTTGTAAGTGTGTGAGTATTTGAGTATGCCAATATGCCCAAAATTTAGCCTAAATTTCCAAAAAAATTACCCCTTAATTTTTTGCCAAAAATGTCTGTCTGTCACGATAGACGGGGTCTGTCGCGATAGACGGGGTCTGTCGCAATAGACGGGGTCTGTCGCGATAGACGGGGTCTGTCGCGATAGACGGGGTCTGTCGCGATAGACTGTGTCTGTCGCGATAGACGGGGTCTGTCGCGATAGACGGTGTCTGTCGCAATAGACGGTGTCTGTCGCGATAGACGGGGTCTGTCGCGATAGACGGGGTCTGTCGCGATAGTCGGGGTCTGTCGCGATAGACGGTGTCTGTCGCGATAGATGGGTCTGTCGCGATAGACGGTGTCTGTCACGATAGACTGAAAAAACGCAAATTTTTGAGAAACGTCTAGTGATTTGGAGTGCTCTAATGGTGTAGGTTACCGTGCGAAACACGCATTCACAGAATATCAAGTTTTTCTTTCTGTCGCGACAGACAGAGGTCGTCGTCCCGGGACCTGTGCAGAGTCTGTCGTACCTGCGCAAGGTGCTGGAGATGGTGGTACAGCTAGTTCCTGCAGCAAGAGCTCAAAAAACACACAAAAACCGATAGCATGCAAGCTCTCTCTCACTCTCTCTCACAAATGAAATGAGGAAAATGAGGTGGGGAGTGGAATATGACCAAAAAACTGAAATCTTTGTGGAGATGGAGATGGAGGTGAGAGATGGTGGGGATGATGATGGTGATGTGAAAGTAAGAAAAAATGAAGAAAAATAAAGAAAAGGAAGGATATTACCTATAACTCCAATGTCTCAACTCGGCGTCTTACCATCACACGCTCGTCCTCGAAGCTCTTTCCCCAGCAACGGCGCCAAATTTGGTGTCACTCTAACACAATGGTGATTACCAACGTGAGAAGATTCACCTCATAATTGTCAATCCGTGGAGACATGAGGACTAGTATGAAGACTATGAGCAAGTGAAGGCACAAGTGTGTGAGTGAGAAGCACACAAGCATGCACACACATACACACACACGCGCACACAAGGCAAGAACAAGGAGAGGAACAATGGAGTTCTTTGCATTAGTCAAAAAGTCTCTTACATAAGCTCAATTCACAAACAATCTAACCCCAAAAATGAGCTCTCTAGCTCTTTTTATAGTTTTCTAACTAGCTTTGGTCTTGTCCAGACCTAGTGTCCGGCCTAGTTAAAAATTAGGTTCTAGAGCCTATTTGAGGGATCAAACGCAGTCTAAAAATTATGAAAATTGATATGTAGCTAATTCTAATACTCCTCAAGCTTGAGGACTCCTCGGCTTGAACAAACTGGAGTCTATTCTACCAAAAATGGAATTTACAATGTTTGTGTAGTGATTAAAATCACTTGAATTGTAAATGGTCCATGGAAAAACTGATTGGGCCTTGTTGCCGTATTGTGCATGACTGCTCCGTTGTGCTAGTCTGCTCTTCATCTGACTTGTATGCCAACAGCGCCTCCACGGAGTGTTACAAGTAGAAGGATCCTCGTCACGTCACCATTATCCATCAACTTTTGTGAAAGCAACGATTGCACATGCATGTAAAGATTTTGCACTGAGCACATTCACAAAGAACCTCTTCATCAAGGTTGATCAGGTATATTTTCGTTATTTCTATTGCACAATAGTAGGAAAGTTTTCTTTATTTCTATTTGTAAAGTAGTAGGAAAAGTTTCTTTATTTCTATTTGCAAAATAGTAGGAAAATTCTCTTTATTGCAAAATAGTAGGAAAGTTTTCTTTATTTCTATTTACAAAGTAGTAGGGAAAGTTTCTTTATTGTGAAATCGTAGGAAAAGTTTCTTTCTTTTTGTTTACAACATAGTAGGAAAATTTTCTTTGCAAAGCAGTAGGAAACTTTTCTTTATTTTTGTTTACAAAGTATTAGGCATATTTTCTTTATTTCTATTTGCAAGGTATTGTTTACCATGACGTCGCATCAGGATCAAGAAATAGACGTACTATTACGGGAATTACATACTTATATTACATATCTATCAGTAAAGTTAGATTTATCTAATATGGCTGACCACTTTGAAGAGCAACGTATTTGGAAGATCATAGATGCAATTAAAATGGATAGGGGGGAATTTAATGGGACAAATGCAAGAACCTATCTTAAATATTATGAACAATTGACAGAACAATATGGGTTACCTGAAGACCATAAGAAAGACACATTTATCCATATTGCTCATGGTTTTACTAGAGAGAGAATCCAATTGAGAGTAGTTCAACCAAACATGACTTGGGTGGATTTTAAAACTAGGCTTCTTACTGAATTTTCGCATGAAGATTACAGTAAGAATAATAGAGCCACATTCATGCGATGGGTAGGAACAACAAAACTAGACCAACATATAACTCAGGGTTTAAGTGAATTTGATGTGAAATTTAATCAAATGCCTCAAGTAGACCGAACAGCTCTTGAACCAGATAAATTATGAAATTTCCTAATGTTAGACCCATCTCTTAGACGAGAGCTAGAACCAATGCTTGAGGACGGAGCGACTGCGAGTGGGCTTACTGGAAATTGGGATAACGTTCGAGCGGTTGTCCATAGGTTAGCCCAAAGACAAGAGGGAAATCGGATGCAAACTCCAAGAATATATGAAAGAGATGCGCGAGGAAAGATAGATAATGACCCCACTTCTCATAAACCTCGAAAGGATGACTCAGAAATTACCATATTAAAAACATCTGTAGAATCACTTGCCAAACATATGGAGACTTTGGCAACTGATATAACTACTATAAAGAGTATGCAAGAGATTAGATTGAGAGATCAGGAGAAACCAAAAGAGTTAGAACAAAATCCAAGGAATTAGATGCCAGCTAGAAGACCATTTAACCAAGCCCGTAGATGTCTCTGGTGTGATGATTTAGAGCATCCACATTGGACATGCAACTTATTCAAAGAGGCCAAGGATAGGAATTGGGTCACGGAAGTTGATCGAAAGATCTGTGACTTTGTAACGAAAAGGCCTTTGGCATCGATTTATGGCAAAGGGGGTATGAAAACCTTCTTTGAAGCCTCCTCGAGCCAAAATACTTATGCTTGTAGACTTGATAGTGATGACTCGAATTATGACATTTGGAATCAAGTTTATGATTCTGCCAGTAGGGGCAAGTTATCAGTTGAGAACTTATACACTACGAGCTCAGATATTAGATGAAAGACATGTTGGAATGAGCAAGTAGATATGTTCTAAGTTTATGCCCATGAAATTAATGTAGATGAGAAAAGGAAACATGATGAAGAGGGACAGACTAAACGAACAACTAGGGCTAGAAAAGAGGGTGAACCTACTGAGACAATTAATGAACCACCTAGGATGGAGCCTAATCAGGAACCAAAACAACAGGAACAAGAAAAGAAACCTCAAAATAAAGGGAAAGCAAAGAAAGTAGTTGAAAATTTATAAAAGAAAATAGCAAGTGAAGATAGAAATCAGGATAAACCTAATGAATCGCAACCCATACGAGAAGAAGGTAGTAAGGAAGAAAAACCAAAAAAGATACCTCCGACTTTCCAATTGATCTCGCAAATCGAGAAACAAATAGACATTCAGAAGGTTATGGATGAAAAAATTATGAAAGCAGAGGTAACCATGACATTGGAGGAATGGTTAGCATTTTCACGAACTGATGTGAAGGAAGATTTCATGAGTATCATTAAAAGACGAAGAGAACCTAGAGAGTATAGAACAGAAGATATTTAAATGGAGGAAAGGAAAGATCAGGATGAACCGAAAGTGGGTGTTGTACAAATTAATGAATCTAAGTATAGAGAATCTTCTGATCGACGAAATTATTTGGGTCCTGTAATTGGAATTTTGGGAAAAGGAAATGATGACCCAAATAGCCATTACACTCAAAAACATTGGGCAAGGGGTACCACTGAAACTATGGTTAAGATAGGTAATAATAATAAACCGCAAGTAGCATTAATCGATTCAAGATAAAAAATCAATGTAGTCTCAAGGGAGATTTATAACGAAGGAAAATGGCCCATAGATAGGGACCATGGGTGGAAAATGAAGGCAGCCAACAATGCTTCTGGCTATTTACTAGGAGCTTGTGCAAATGTTCCTATCACTATTGGATATGTTAAAGAGGAACATAATTTCTTCGTTCATGATGACTGCTCATACCCAATTATTTTGGGGCACCCATTCATTTGTGAACAAAGAATGGAGACAAAAGTATTGGACGATGGAAGTGCTTTTGCAAGAATTCGTTCTCGTGATGGCCTTAAATCTGTCCAATTTATGACGCTTTGTATTAACCATCCTCGTAATGATAGGTCTCTACGAAAAACTCCTTTAAGAAACTTAGATCAGGATTTTGAGTAAATGCCACTGTTGAGCGAGATGACAGTGGACGGTTCGAAATCTCGCAAAATCTTGTACAGAACTTAGATAAAATGACTGTTTATTTTCCGTCTGCTACTTTAAATATTTCTCATTTTAAACAAATTCCAAGAAAACTTATAAAAAAATACGAAAAACATTTGAAAAACAAAGGAGATTTGTTAATGGATGAAAGTATTGAACATATTATTGAGACTACACATTGCTTTTCAGCATTAGAAGAATTAGAAATTTGTTATCAAGATAAATCTAATTCCTCTATTCTCATCTCTTCACTTGATATGTATGCATTAATTCAGGAATATGCCTCTAAAATTGATCATGAGTATGATGCTTGAGTGGAGACCAAATATAAAACTGTTAGTAAGAAGGTTAAACCTGTAGCTCAACCACTACCAAAATTTAGTAATGATATTATAAAAAATGTAAGTCATGAGGCGATTCTCAGAAATTCGACAAATATTGGCCATGTATCTACTAAAGAATCCGTAAATCAAATTAAATTAGATGCTAATGGTTTCCTTATTCCAGCAGAAAAAGAGTATTTTCTGAAGATTATCGAACAACATGGAAAAGCGTTTTCTCTTGAGCCTTCAGAGATAGGATGTGCAGATCCTAGGATAGTTTCACCAATGATTATTTTCACTATTCCCCATATTCCTTGGAATTTGTGCCCTATTCCAGTTCCTAAAGCTCATCTTCTAGAGCTGATTAGATTACTTAAAGAAAAAATCCGTATGCATATTTTAGAATCCTCTTCAGCTCCCTATTCAAACCGTTGGTTCACTGTGCCCAAGAAGAGTGGAAAACTTCGGTTTATCCAAGATCTTCAACCAGTTAATAAAGTGACCATTAGAAATGTGGGTACAGGTTCAATTGTGGATGAATTTATGGAAGCATTTTCAGGCAATTCTATATATTCAATGGGTGATCTCTACTCTGGATATGATCGATTTCAATGGCACTTGAGAGTAGAGACATTACTACCATGAAAACACCTTTGGGATTAGTTAGGATGTGTACGTTATCTCAAGGTGTGACCAATTCAGTAGCACACATGATGAGTGCAATGAATTTGGTTTTGCACGATTTTATTCCTCACATTACTATGCCATTTATAGATGACATTCCTATTAAGGGTTGCTTGGAAGAAGAGAAAGATAGCACTCTGGATGAAGATGGTTGTCGAAGATTTGTTAAGGCTCATATCCTTGATTGTCAAAAGATCTTTGAGCGATTTATTCAAGTTGGCTTAACATTATCTATAGAAAAATCTACTTTTGCTGTTAATGAGGTCCTAATTGTAGGTCATCTTTGTGGCTATTATGGACGCAAGCCATACCCTCAGAAAATTGATGCCATTAGTAAGATTTCTGAGATATGTCAAAATGTGACTGAATTTCGTCGATTCTTAGGAGCTTGTATCTTCTATGTCATATGGATACCACATTTTGCACATGTAGCTGAGTATCTTTATGATTTATTCAGGAAGAAAAGAAAATTTTTATGGACAGAAAAGCATACTCAAGCAATGCGTAGATTAAAGAAGTTATTGCAAGAAGCTCCAATCCTTAAGCGAGTTGACTATACGAACAATAAGCCTATTATTTTGACTGTTGACACTAGTCCTATTGGGATAGGTTGGGTCATAAGTCAGGAAGATGAAGAGGGTAGAAGATATGTTGTGAGATTTGGAGCTAAAATTTTGCATAATACTCAAAGACATTACCCGCAAATTAAAAGAGAACTTTGGGGTTTAGTCACAGCTCTAAAATCTGATAAAGAATATTTCATAGGAGCAAATGTGATTGTGGAGACAGATTGTTTATCGCTAATTGGCATGATCACAAATTGCTCCTCGCCAGATATTGCAATGCTTTGATGACTTTCTTATGTCAAATCTATAAATCCAGTTTTAATTCATATTTCAAGAAAATCTAACTCTGTTGCTGATATGCTTTCAAGAGCTAGATACGATGAGAATGATGAAGCCATAGTAGATACTAATACGATAAATTATGATTCCCAAGTATATGTATATGAAAAATTTAATTCTGATGATTATGAATGAGAGTGGCTAGATATTGGGAGGTATCTTATTACTTTAGTTAGGTCACCTTCATGGACTTCAAATAGATTTAGAAATATTAGAAAAAGAGAATTTAACTTTTTTCTAAAAGATGGTCTAATTTGGAGACATGCAAGGGGGAAGATCAAAATGCCACAAAGAGTACTAGGTACTAAGAATCTTCAGATGCAAGTAATGAGGACCATGCATGATACATTATGGGCAGGGCATAAAGGATTTGTTGCTACTTATGAAAAATTAGAGAGTGTTAGTGGTGGCCAGGTATTTATGTTAATGTAAAGAAATATGTGGATTCTTGCGATGTATGTCAAGTTTATTCATCGGTTAAGCATAGGGATCCACTGCACCCTACGTATCCACTGTGCATACACTATAAGTGGGTAGTAGACTTAGTAACCATGCCCAAAGGTATCGATAGGATGAGATACATAGTTCTTGCTCGAGAAGATCTTACTAATCATGTTGAAGGCCGAGCTCTAAGGTCAAAAACCACTTTCAATGTATGTAAATTTCTTCTAGAAGATGTGATTTCAAGGTTTGGGTATATTGAGAAGATAGTAGCTGATAGGGGAGAATTAGATGTGCAAGAGGCTAAAGAATTCTTTGCTAGGCATGGAATTCATTTAGCTCTTACGACTGCATATAACCCTGAAGCTAATGGAAAGATTGAAAGAGGGCATTCTCCTATCATAAAGGCGATTTCTAAAGCTTGCAAAGGAGAACTTAAGAATTGGCCGAAATTTCTGCCATTTGCTTTGTGGGCTGACAGAATGACCTGCACTAGAACGACATGATTTTTGCCGACAGAGCTAATGTACTACCAAAAACCAATTTTTCCAGTGCATACTCAAATCCTTACTTGGACTACGCTTCCTTGGAAAGATAATCTATCTACTGAAGGCTTATTAGCCTTAAGGATTCAACAGCTAGAGCAAGGGAATGAAAGATTAGAAGAAGCTATAGCTAAATTGAAAGATTCTAGGCTTAAAAATAAAAAATATTTTGATAAATCACATAGGTTAAGGCCAAAGCCAATACAAATTAATGATTGGGTATTGATATATGATAACACATTGAATACACAGTATGATGCTCGTAAGAAATTAAAAAAGCGATGGTTTGGACCTTATGTGATGGTCAAAATTTATGATAATGGAACGTATGCCTTACGAGAGTTAGATGGAACTCCGCTTAAAAATTTAATTGCAGGTAAAAGAGTTAAAATATTCAAACAAAAAAATGAAGAATTTTATGATTTAATATATGATGAAGAAAATAATGAATGAATTTTTTAATAAAAATAATGTTTAAATTTTCTTCTAAATATATTGTTTTTTCTTTATATGTATGAAAATAAAAATTTATTTATGAAACTAATTTTCTTGTAAGTCTATACATTTTTGCTTGATAGCACGAGTTGAAGATGCTTTTTGAACCAATAAGATTGATTTATGATAAAGATGAAGCGTAGGAGATTGAAGATAGTACATGAAGTTTAAAATTTAAGCAATCAAAGCAATATTTGGATGAAAGGCGATGTTGAAGAAGAATTCTATGTCGATCAGGTGAAACAATTCTAACCCTGATTAATGTTTTAAGTTTGTTTTTCTTTGCATTTCATGATAAGATATGTACATTCTTCAGATAGGTTAAGAAACTTCTTAAAATTATGAAAAGTAAAATTTACACTGAAGTAGGGATGTGCTTGAAGAGAAGATAGGGATTAGAGACCTATAGCTTGTTTTCCTAGTAGAAGTAGGCTTGTTTTATATAGGTAAGCTTCCTTAAATCTGACCCATTTAGCTAAAGAGATCCTAGTTCCTTCTTTAGCTTACCTCTAGATCCTTTGCTCTGATTAGAGGTTAAGCCTTTCCCCTTCATCAAAAAAGTTGCGAAGAAAAATTGAAAGAAGTACATTAATGGTTGCTGCATATGAAAAGAAAAAAATGACAAAAAGAAAAATTATGATGAAAAAATAAGAGATGAAAGAAAAATCAAAATGATTTCAATAATTCAATTGTGGTCTTCAAATCACTTCTGAATTGAAAAGCGGGCTATATAAGGTAGATGTATGCTAGAGAGGAATTAGTTTTTTGTATCTTAATGGCAAGTGACTAGGAGATGAGGATAGAAGGCTTATATAACATATGCTTTACTGATGAACAGAGTTAACAGAAGAGTTAGTACAAACACTATTTGAATGACTTCTATAGTTTCTTTCTAAAACCTGTTTTTCAACTCATGGATTGAACGAAAAGGTTGAATTTCAAGCTTACATAATTTTATAAGTTTTCTTTGCTATCAGAAGATGTACTAATGATAGAAGCATTTTTATAGACTATTTGCATTTGAGTCATGAATAATTTTCAAAAGAATTTGATATTGCCTTCTATGATCTGCAGCTTTGGCCCATCGAGGACGATGTGCAGGTTTGGTCGGGGCGAATGTCGAAAAGTTTTCAACCTTTCGGTTGACAACCAAGAATGTTTATTGGTCAATTCTAATCTCATTATTACAATGTTTTTGCTTGGAACTAAACTCTTGTTAAGTATTTGAAGGATCAAATGGATGAAGAAAACAAAAGTTCATATTATGGTTTACCCTAAACTGCTCGTATAATGTGTGTTTAGGCCATAGAAACATTGAATTATGGGTTTAAGACCCTAGGTTTACATTTATTCATATGTATTTAAGTTAGGAGCATCAATTCTTGGTTAATGTGAGGGTTAAAGCTAGGTTTGCAATGGGTTCTCATGGGTTTCAATGGGTTTTTGAAGGGTTTCAAGTAGGTTTTTCAAGGCATTCTGTTGAATTTTAAGGGTTAATATAACAGGGATTTAATTAAATTAATGTTTAAAATGAATATTTATGTATTAAAAATTAAAATATGATTTAATGAATTAATTTACTCATGTGTGTGCATTTAAATACTAAGGTTCTAATTAATTAAAACCTTAAACTAAGCTTAATTTAAATGAATTATTTAATTATGAAAATTAGGATAATGAAATTACAAATGATAAATTAAATGGATAAATATTTTGTGGTGTGTGAGAGAGTTAGATTAAAGAATGGTTTATATAAGATGTGGAATTAAAGTGATTTAAGGAGTGGATCATAAAAGATATGCACTTAAAGTGAATAAAGATGGTTAATGAAAAGAATGGTGAGAATTAGTGTAGATTAAAAGAGAGGAGAAAGTAAGTTGTGTGAAGAAAGTTAAGTAAAGTATGGTTGAAATGTGTGGGCAAAAGTGTGGAGGAGAAATTAAAGCAAGTTCAAAAAGGAGTGGTAATCTCATGACTTCTGTGAGTATAAATATGTGTGTTTAGCTATGTTCTCTCTTAATGTTTTTTTTTCCAGGTAGGATTATAGATTCTTCCTCTCTACGTTTCTTTTCTCTTCTGTTTTGCTTGTGCTAGCAAGAAATATTTCTTTTGGCATGCTAGAGAGGGCAGATTCATTTTTCTTGTTTTCATAACTCTATCCATGTTTTATTCACCCTTCATGGCTCTACTGCCTCGTTGAGTGCTTGTTAGATGATAAGCTATGGTGGAGGAAGCAACACATACGTATGATGCTTGTATTCGCCATGTGCAGGAGGATTCAGCTATTTGATTTTGCTTCTTTGTTGGCACCCTTTCACTATCACGATGCATGTGCATTCATGACTATGTCATGGTGATTCAAGATCACTTTGAAAGTCGATGATCATGGCTTTGACAGATCATTACACATAATTTGAGAAAGAGAGAGAAAGAGAAGCCATCTCTTCCCCCTCTCTTTATCGTCGGCTTCAGGCATCTATTACACGTGTAGAGATCCAGAGAGAGAAAAGTACTTTTATCTTCCTGCTTTCTCCATAGCCGCTACAACAGGAAGTGCCATAGGCAGAGCTGGTGGTGGCGCTTGGCGGTCGTAGCGGGTTTGAAAAGTGCCTTCCACCATCTCTGTCTCTGTCTTTCTGCACTGTCCTTTTGATCTACTTTTTGCCATGCCTCCTCACTCCCATCTCGAGGCTTCTGTAGATGAATTTGCATCAAGTCTTCCGGCTTCCAAGCCCTGGACCTATTCCATACCTGAAATACGCTCCCACAACTCCTTGGAGAGCTGTTGGTTAGTAATCAGAAATAGCGTCTAGGATGTCACGACTTGGATTTCGTACCATCCTGGTAGCAGCCTTATTTACGTCAATGTAGGAAGGGACTGCGCCCAACTTTTCGATTCTTACCATCCTTTATGTGTGAGGATATCTTGATTTAATATTGGGAAAGTGGAAAGAACTACTGGAGTAGAATATGCAGATTTCACATTGCTAGAGTTTGAGTCATCTGGGAAAGAGGATTTCTATCTTACTCTAAAGGGAAGAGTGGAGAATTATTTCCATAAATTTCAGATCAATCCACGTATGCATCCTCATATGGTCATAAAATCGTTCTTAATCATTTTTTGTTTCATATTCTCCTACTACATGACCTTTTTTGGAAGTCAGCAATTGAGGCATTCAGTATGTTTGCAATTGTTTCCGGCCTAATGTGTGCTGATATAGGGATATCAATTCAGCATGATGCTACTCATGGTTCTTTCACACAATGGCCATTCTTTGGGTATATAATGAGTACAACTATAGATTTGGTAGAAGTGAGCAGTTTCATGTGGCGACAACAACATGTAGTTGGTCATCACGCCTTCACAAATGTCAATGGCTATGATCCAGATATAAGAGTCTTGAAGCCCAATGTATGGAGGTTGACTCGTGAGCATCCTAAGGGGTCTCATCATATCTTTCCACACATTCACCTGCCTTTGATTTATGGAATTCTCGCTCTCAAGAGTGTGCTCTATGATGATTTTGCATCATACTTCATGGGATCAATTGGACATATGAAGATTGCAAAAATGACTCATCAAGAATTCGTTATTTTATGGGCACAAAGATAACATATGCAATCTATATGTTTACTCTCTTTGATCTATTCAATCATTATGATGCACTGGACATTATCCGTTTATATGTTATCATTCAGCTTGTGTTTGGATGGGTTCTGGCATTTCTTTTTCAACCGGCTCATGTTGTTAGAGAGAAAGGGTGAAAAAAAATAAAACGTAGGGAGAAAGAAAAAAATAAGTGCTCTTTTATTTAGTTTTCTTTTGTTTTTATGATGTAATTAGATTAATTAATTATTAAGGTTAATTTTATGCATATGATATTTAGAATGCACGTATGCATGAGAGTAAGAACATATATTCTAGCATACGTTAGTTGGGCGAATGCATAATATGTATATATATATATGTATATCATAATGTTAAATGCATTCCGATATATATATATATATATATATATATATATATATATATATATATATATATATATATATATATATATATATATATATAGAGCATGATATGTGCATAATTAAAATAGTATGTGTATTGGTATTAGAATGAATGTGCATTAATATGAGCATGGTAATATTAGTATATATGAATATGTGTATTAATGTATGCATGTCATCATATTTGTATGTGCATGAGAGTATGAAGAAGTATATTGACATGAATTAAAGTGTGAGTTAATATTCAAGTAAGTGTATGTTAGCATAGACATATAGGCATGTGTAGCAAATTTTGATTTATTGAGGTATACTTATATTTTCTAATGTTTTTTTTTTTTTGCAGACATTGAAAGCAAAAGTATCGAACAGTATCGCGACAGAAGAGAAGAATTCAACAAACTAAAGATCCATTATTTGAAATTAACGCATCAAACTTATCTTGATTAATCTTTTGTATAGGATTCTCTAGTTTTAGCAACCTTTTAGATAAATTATATCATTGATTATAGCATTGTAATCACCAAAATATTGTCATTAGCATTAATCCAATTTCAATTTGCATTCTCTTTCTTGTCAATGTCATCTGAAAATCCAATTGAATATGAAAATAACGCTCCTGTAGAAGTCGAAATAGAAGTAGTTAAGGATATTATTACACACGAATCTTTAATTTCAATTTCTCAGGATTATTGTCTAAATAGATTTATAGCATTATTTTCAATTGCATCTAGTGACCGTTGTGGGCGCGATTTTTGACGACTGGCGGATCAATTCAGTCGCCTCGCTAACGGCGCACGTAGGGTGACTATGCAGGACAGGTACAAGTATAACTGTTCCTATGGTCCGTAAGGTGAAGCGTTCCTATACAGTTCAACTGCATCAAAATAAGAAGGTAGGATAATCTTTTCACTAACTATTTGCTCTTTTATAGTTTCGTTTGTTTCTTCTTGGATATTTTCTACGTTTCTATCTACAGTTGGAGGAAAATTTTCTTCACTAACACTAGGAGGAACAATAGAAAGGAAAGTTATAGTCGTTCTAGGTTCGTGCAAAGATTCTTCTACTATTACTTCTTTTATTGATTCTTTATCTTCTATTGGTTTTGGAAACAACAATTCAAAAGTTGATGAAGGTAGAAAGGTGTTACTTGAAGAATTTTCTTTAGACATAAAAGATGTTACTAAATTACTAACCAAAGTCCTATACAACCTCAAGGATGATGTTTATAAATGACAGTCTAAGCTAATAAAGTTTCAAACTAAGGACAATCTCTGCTTTTCAAACTTCAGGTCACATGTGTATCTCCAGTTCGCCAATAGCTTTCAAGAGGCTACAATTCTTCATAAATCAAATTTGAAAAAAAACACATGAACTTGTGAGCACGTACTCCCTTCTTAAATAGATGTGAGTAGCCCACCATAGCCTACAATTCTCTTTAGATAACTCAACCAATTACCTAAATTGACTCCACATCACTCCAACAACACTCAACAAGAAAAAAGGCGTGGGATTTTCCTTTATGTGAATTTCCCCAATTTCATCCAACTATTTAAATATTCTATGGATCATATACTTTAGAATTTAAATAACCTTTCACTTCTCCTTTTTTATTTAATTGAATACTAAACTTTTAGAATAAATACTATAACTTAGACTAAAATTT
The DNA here is from genome assembly GCA_020310875.1 of Ceratopteris richardii. NCBI lineage: Eukaryota > Viridiplantae > Streptophyta > Polypodiopsida > Polypodiales > Pteridaceae > Ceratopteris > Ceratopteris richardii. The sequence continues at coordinate 107,688,314 of CM035420.1, forward strand.
AATTTAACCCATTTTAATTATTACCTTAGGCTTAGTGAAATTAAATAATTAATATATTTATCTAATATTTTAATAAGGTTCCATATGATAAAATTAACCTATTTAACAATTTATTTATAAACTACAACTCACTTATTTAGTCATTTAACCTTAGGTTTACCCTACAACTAACTTTAAACTACATCAATTAACTCTAGCTAACCCATAAACCTATTCTCTAACCTTCCATAACCCTCTAGGGTGAATATTTAACCCTTACTTAATCATACATTTTAACTAGAACCCTAAAGTTCATGCTTAAAACATACATTTAACCCTTAATTACCCATAAATTTTAACTAGAACATGCATATGACCCATAATTACCCTTGCATTTAAGCTAGAACCCTATAATTCATGCCCAAAACGTATATGTAACCCTTAAATACCCTTACATTTACTTTTAAAACATAAACATACCCTTAACTAGCCCTTGTTTTATCATCTAAACCCATAAATAAACTGAAATGAATACTTCCCATCTTGATTTTGGTCAGCAAACTTCTTTTCCTGCAAAATTAAAGTCAAATATTAGTCAAAATTTCATAACTTAACCAAACTAATAACAATCATTTAATCTTTTAATTTTTGTAATATTTTAAGAGTAACAAATTCTTTCTGACATCCGCCCCCACTAAACCTGCACATCGTCCCGATGGGCCAACCTGCAGATTCATAAGGAACATATCAAATTCTTTTGAAATTAAGTTTAAATAATTTCAAAATTTTATTACATCATGCATTCACACTTTAAGCAATTAAAAAGATTTGTACAATTCATTTGAAAAATATCAACATAGAAATAAGTTATAAAATATCATGTCATATTTTTGAATCCACATTTAAACAAATATTTATATGAATAAATCATAAGTCTTATAGTCCTTCTGTTCATGTCACTTGCTAAGAATAAGTAACTTATCCTTCATAACAGCATATACAAAAAGAAAACTTTTCCCATCAGATAACAGAATTATATGCCTCCTACTTTTATTTCCTATGGTCTGACTCTCTTTTACTGCTTAAATCATTTTCTTACTTCATCCCAACTCAGCTTTTTCTTTAATTTTTAACAAATCAGCCTATACCGAAATTGGGTGCGACTCCTGGACTTGTCCACCCGGCCAAGTTTACCCCACTTGTCTGCCAACCCGGTATAACGCACGACAAACTGTGTCAGCCCTACATGAAATCGACGTCAGCTCGTGGCTCTGATCGCCCAACCAGAGTAACTCCACCCGCCTACCGACCCATGCAGGCGCATGACAACATATAGGTTAGGCCTATGATGAAACTAGCTGCAGCTCGTGGCCTTGATCACCCGACCAAGGTTGTTCCACCCGCCTACTAGCTCAACATAGCACACTAACAACAGACACATACATATAAACTAGTTGGGTATGAAGCTTTTAATTAATTTTTATTTTATTTAGAGGTCCGATCTCATAAAAAATAAAAGCAAGATACAAAATCCCATTTACTAATGAATAAAATTTCTTTTAAGCATATACATATATTCAAAATAAGACTACCTTTTCTTTTACAAGTTTCCAATTCCAAAATTTCTATTTAACTTCCTCATTCAGTTCATATAAATATGAGTTATTATGCTTTAATCATAAATATTTCAGATATTTCTATATCTTAATGCTACTTGATTTTTTTTTAATAAATTGAAACATATCCTTTTAATCCATGCAGTAATGCTTATGCATATACACAAAAAATTAAAGAATCTCTAATCAAAACTGTTTCACCTGATTTTTAAATAGATTTTGAATCGTCATCTTCATTTTCATCAGCATCATCTTCAGCATCATTGTCTTCAATTTCATATTCTTCATTATTTCTCTTTTTAAATAGCTTAACTCTTTTTCCTGCAATCAAATTTTTCAATAAAGAACCATCAAATTCTCTAAGCTTAAATGTTCCATTTTCAAATACAGTCACAACTACATATGGTCCAAACCATCTCTTAATTAATTTTTTCCTAGCATCATACTGAGTATCAAAAGTGCTATCATAAACTAAAACCCAGTCATCTACTTCTATAGTACAAGGTCTAAGTCTATGTTTTTTATCAAAATAGATTTTATTTTTAAGACGTGAATTTTTAATTTTTTGAACAGCTTCTTCAATCATTTTATTACCTATATTTAACTGCATAATCCTAACTGAAATTAGATCTTCACGAGTCATCTCATTATTCCACGAAAGTGTCGTCCATGAAATAATCTGGGACTGGATAGGAAAAATCGGCTTTTGACAGTACATTAGTTCTGCAGGCATAAATCCTGTAGAACTAGTATACGTCATTCTGTCTGCCCATAGTGCAAAAGGAAGGAATCTAGGCCACTGTCGCGTATCACCATTGCAGGCCTTAGAAATTGCCTTCACAATAGAGGGATGACCCCGCTCAATCTTACCATTAGACTCCGGATTATAAGCAGTAGTGAGAGACAGACGAATCCCATGAAGATCAAAGAATTCTCTAGCCTCTCTAGCATCTAACTCTCCCCTATCTGCCACTATCTTCTCTACATAGCCAAATCTACTAATAACTTCTTCTAGCAAAAATTTACATACGTTATAAGTAGTTTTCGTACGAAGCGCTCTACCTTCTACATGATTAGTCAGGTCTTCTCTAGCTAAAACTATATATCTCATCTTATCTAATCCTTTAGGCATGGTCACTAAATCAACTACCCACTTGTAATGAATACAAGGAGGATAGGTAGGGTGCAAAGGTTCTCTATGCCTAACTGACGAATGTACCTGACATGTAGTACAAGTACTAACAAAGTCACGTATATTCACATACATACCCGGCCACCAGTAGGCTTCTCTAATTTTATCATAAGTTGCATAAAAGCCTTTATGACCTGCCCAAAGAGTCTCATGCATATCTATCATAACTTTATTTTGTAGTTTTTTATTTCCTAAAACTCGCTGAGGATATCTAATTTTCCCTTTAGCATGTCGCCAAATAAAACCATCTTTTAGGAAAAAATTAAACGCACGTTTTCTAATATCTCTAAATCTATTAGCTGACCAAATAGGTAATTGCTTCAGAGTACTAAGATAATAACCTATATCATACCAAATCCCTTCATACTCATTTTCATTAAATTTTTCATATACATATATATCAGAAATATAATTAATTACATTTAAATCAGTTTTAGTTAATCCATCATCTTCAAATTTAGCCCTAGAAAGCATATCTGCTACGGAATTAGTTTTACCAGAAATATGATTTAAAATAGGATTAATAAACTTAATATATGATATCCATCTTAACATAGCTATATCAGGAGAAGAACAGTTAGTAATCATTCCTATTAAAGGTAAACAATCTGTTTCTATGATGACATTAGCTCCTATAAAATACTCTTTATCAGTTTTTAATGCAGTAACTAAACCCCATAATTCTCGTTTTATTTGTGGATACTTTCTTTGAGTTTCATGCAAAATTTTAGCTCCGAATCTAATAGCATATCTATTTCCCTCACTATCATCTTGACCTATTACCCAGCCTATTCCTATAGGGCTAGTATCTACAGTTAAAATAATTGGTTTATTGTTTGAATAATCTACACGTTTCAAAACTGATGCATTAGAAAGCAAATTTTTTAATTTTTTCATCGTTTTAACATGAGTTTCAGTCCATTTAAATTTTCTGTTTTTCCTAAGTAAATCGTACAATGGATTAGCTACATGGGCATAATGCGGAATCCAAATTGCATAAAATACACATGCTCCTAAGAAACGTCTAACTTCACTAATGTTTTTACAGGTTTCAGATAATTTATTAATAGCATCTACTTTTTGAGGATAAGGCCTACGACCGTAATAACCACATAAATGCCCAACTATAAGTACCTCATTGACACCAAAAACAGATTTCTCAATGGAGAATGTGAGACCAACCTCTTCAAATCTCTGGAAAATCCTTTCACAGTCAGAGATATGATCTACTACAAACTTCCTGCAGCCAGAGGAATCTAAAGTTTCATCTTTTGCATTCTCAATACATCCTTTAATAGGAATGTCATCAATAAATGGCATGGCTATATTAGGAATGAAGTCATGTAATACTGAATTCATGGCGTTCATCATATGCGCTACTGAATTAGTAGCTCCTTGTGGCAAAGTGCACATGCGAACTAAGCCTAAACGAGTTTTCATGGTCGTAATGTCTCTACTTTCAATAGCAAGCTGAAATTGATCGTAGCCAGAATACAAGTCTCCCATTGAGTAAATGGCATGACCAGCGAAGGCTTCAGCGAATTCTCCTACAATGGGCCCAGTACCTACATTCCTAATAGTAACCTTGTTAATAGGTTGTAAATCTTGAATGAACCGTAACTTGCCATTTTTCTTTGGAACAGTAAACCACCTATTTGAGTAGGGTGCAGACGATGGCTCTAAAATTCGCATGTGGATCTTTTCCTTAAGAAGCCGCATTAACTCTGGTAAATGGGCTTTCGGAACAGGTATGGGTCGAAGATTCCATGGAATGTGAGGCACTGTAAAGATGATCATTGGTGGTACAATTTTTGGGTCTGCACAACCTATCTCATGGGAATATAAAGAAAATGCCTTTCCATGCTTTCTAATCACTCTTTGAAATAGTTCACGTTCCTCGGGTAACAAAAAATTGTCATCATTTCCTATCTTGATTAGCTTTAAAGTTTCTTCTGTGAAAGTATGACCTATATTTGTGCGCTCTCTTAAATAAGGATCATTGGTAACTTTCCTAAACTTCTCTTCACTCTCTCGTGGTAATGATTGGGCAATCGGTTTAATTTTTTTATCAACGGTTTTTGTATTTTGTATTTACTTTTGCTTCCTTTTCATTACTCATGACAAATTTAATAATCAAATCATATTCTTCAATAGAATTTAAAAGTACAAATCTAAAATTTTCTTTTTCATGCAAAATATTTTGAAGTTCTTCAATCAATGAGTTTGAAGATAAAGTTTCAATTACGGTTTCAATGTGTTCATCAGATGAAATGAATCCTTTCTCTTTATAAAATTTTTCATAATGTTTTATAAGTTTTTTAGGAATTTTTTTATAATGGCTGAATTGCAAATATGATGAAGGGAAATACAAAGAAAAACTATCTAAAGTATCTACAGATGGGTGCGAGACATCAAACCAAGAACCACCGTTGTCTCGCTCAACAGTGGCATCTAGGCAAAATTTTGATCATAATAAGTTCCAAACTCACGAAGAGGCATATGATCTTCACGTATCTTTTCATGAGAACGGATGGGCGTCTTCCTAATTTGCTCCCTATTTCATACATGGTTTGGGTTGACTATCATAACTTGGAGCGATTGTAGATCATCTTTAGATCTAATTCTTGCGTATGCTGAGCCGTCATCTATTACTTTAGTCTCCATTCTGGCTTCACATATGAATGGTTGACCTAAGATAATTTCATAAGAGCAGTTGTCCTGAATGAAAAAGTGGAATGTCTCAGAGATTCCACCTATCATTAGAGGTATGTTGGCACATGCTCCTAAGAGTGATCCACAACCATTGTCCGCGGTTCGCATTATCCAGCCGTGATTTTTATCAATAGGCCATTTAAACTTATCATATAATCCTTTCGAAATCACATTGATTTCAGACCCAGAGTCAATTAGGGCTAAAGCAGAATATGATCTCTTCTGATCTCCTAAGTTAACTTTAATCTCCGGTGTGCCTCTCGCCCAAAAACTTTTTCTAAAATCACTCTCTGAGTTTTTTGTTTCGTCATCTGGTACAATCGGTCCTAAGAAATTTTTGTTCACTTTACAGGTATTATCTTCTTCATCCTCTGAGTCTAAAGAAAGAGATTCATGAATCAAGTGAGTTACATCGGCAACATCTTGCATCTCTACCTCTTGTGACAGAGGGAATCTCTTCCTTTTAATTAGTTTAATAAAATTTTCCTTAAATTCAATTTTTGCTATTGAGAAGATTTGTTCTAAAGTCATTGTTACTGCACTTTTTAATAAGATGTCATACAATATTTCTTTCGAATCAACTTTTTGTTCAAGTTCAGAAATAAGAATAGCTTTCGGTACTCGTTTTGGTTTCTTTTCTGGTTTCTCTTCAGGTTTTGTTTCAGTTCTAGGAATTTGCTCTACTTTGTATGATGTTTGAGTTAGCTCACTAAACACAGGTTGTTTACCCTCCCTAATTTCTTTTCTTCCCTCCTCATTTATTTTAGAACTTTCGCCATGTTCAAACTGAACTTTCTTAGGCTTTGGCTCATCTCTCATCTTACTTCTAGTCATTCGTCTACCTGAATCATTTGTATCTTGCTCATCATCCCTCTTTCTTTTCTCTTCAACATTCGCAATATGCGAATTTATCGAGAATTGATCGACAGGAGAGTTCCACGCAGTTTTCTGCATAATATCATCTCTCGCCTTTATCAAAGCTTCAATTGAGTAGTTCCTCGTTTCCCTTGTTTGTTCGGAATCAGAGTCACTATCAACATATTCTAGTTTAACAGCAGAAGCAGATTTCGAAGACTCAGAAAGGTTTTCATACAGTTTCTGCATCCCTCCCTTTCCCCAATTGGCAGCTAAGGGTAAATGTGTTCTATAGTCGCACAATCGCTTGTCAATATCAATTACAAGTCTTTTGTCTTTCGCATCTTTCAATGCTTCACATGTGTAAGTCAAATGATCTGTGGCATCGCACCAGATACATCTTCTTACATTGGCATTTCTCCTTTCATTAAAATTTCTTTGGTTAAATGCTTGAGGAATCGGTTGAGGAATTGGTTGGGGTACAACTGGAGGATTAGGGGGTATAAAAGGTGGATTAGGAGGTACTAATGGATGATTTGGAGCTACTAATGGTGGATTTGGAGCATTTACTGGTTGAGGATAAATAGTCGGATGAGCTTGCATTGCAGGTTTATCTTGTAGGTTTAAAGCATACACCACATTCTGCAAAGCCGCTACCTCTTTAGACATATTCTCGTGCATATGCATCATATTATCCAACTTGTTAAACAAAATCTCAAATTGTAACTCGGTTGGTACTCTAGATGTGGATGTTGTAGTCTCAACTTTTGAATCTATATGTGTATCCCTAGTTGTCTGAATCGGAGGAAAATTGCAAGATGGTTGAGACATCGATTCATAAAGAAGTGTTTTACGTTGCATCATGTGAGCAACCGCTTCAACTACAGTTTTCACTACACCCCAGTCATCTGTAAGCCCATATTTCTTTCCCGGTTCTTCAAGCCTACGCTCAACCTCTACCCTTATATCTGGAGTCAAGATTTTAAGGAAATATAAAATGATATCTGGGGTAAGGGCAACTCTATCCTGATCAGGTAATTGAGAGAATCTTTTCATAAATTCACTATGGAGTTGAGTTAACGAAATGTGAGGCTTAGGTGAACTAATCCATTTCATAAATCCTTCTCGACTATGTTGACTGTAGTCTTCTAAGTAGAATTCCTTATGCAGCTCTTTTCTAAACTCATCCCATTCCTTATTGTCATGTATATCCATAATAGCTTTTACAGTACCTATGGCCAGACGTCCAAGATAGGATTTCCACTTTGTTTCAGGTAAACCGTGTAACTTAGCTACTTCCTCAAACGTGTCGAAATAATTTGTAACATTCATACCAGTAAATTTCCCTTTATCCTTTAATAACGTTTCAACTACCTTTTGTCCTTGCGTCTCGTGCATCATAGTTTGAAATAGCTCGTCCATTTTTGAAGTTTGTTTTGACCTAGCTTGAACAATTCTAACTATATCCTGAACTTCTTTTGTTACTCTTTCCTTATGTTCAGCTACTAATTCTGAAATTCCGTTAGAGTCCAATTTGATAAGTGTTTACTATGCAAAAATGTTGCAAGTAAAGCTATGATTAATGCTTAACCTATGTTTAACAACCAGTTGCCTTTAAACTATACTAGCAATTTAAACTTAAATAAACTTTTTCACCCAAGAATGTAAGGGTAAAGAAATTATACCAACTGCTCGAAGATGAGGCTCAAAATAGTGCTTTCTGTGAAATTCAATACATTTATTGATTTGAATCAAAACCTAAATACATAGTTTGCTAAAATGGGTGCAAACGTTTTGTGCTTCAATTGTTGATGAAAGGGGTGGCGTGACGAGGTTCTCCTACTTGCCAATCTTCGTGGAGGCGCTCAGGTCACCAGACCAGCCCTCGACACCAAGAAGATTGCAAGCTCACGTAAATGCCACAGCTTCCAAGGATGAAGACGCAGCTGCACTGATGTAAAATCGTATAAATGTATATGCAATGCAAAATTTAAATTTATACCTGAGCTGCAAGGCCATTTTTTCACGTCAGGTTCAAAGTGTGGGCGCGATTTTTGACGACTGGCGGATCAATTCAGTCGCCTCGCTAACGGCGCACGTAGGGTGACTATGCAGGACAGGTACAAGTATAACTGTTCCTATGGTCCGTAAGGTGAAGCGTTCCTATACAGTTCAACTGCATCAAAATAAGAAGGTAGGATAATCTTTTCACTAACTATTTGCTCTTTTATAGTTTCGTTTGTTTCTTCTTGGATATTTTCTACGTTTCTATCTACAGTTGGAGGAAAATTTTCTTCACTAACACTAGGAGGAACAATAGAAAGGAAAGTTATAGTCGTTCTAGGTTCATGCAAAGATTCTTCTACTATTACTTCTTTTATTGATTCTTTATCTTCTATTGGTTTTGGAAACAACAATTCAAAAGTTGATGAAGGTAGAAAGGTGTTACTTGAAGAATTTTCTTTAGACATAAAAGATGTTACTAAATTACTAACCAAAGTCCTATACAACCTCAAGGATGATGTTTATAAATGACAGTCTAAGCTAATAAAGTTTCAAACTAAGGACAATCTCTGCTTTTCAAACTTCAGGTCACATGTGTATCTCCAGTTCGCCAATAGCTTTCAAGAGGCTACAATTCTTCATAAATCAAATCTGAAAAAAAACACATGAACTTGTGAGCACGTACTCCCTTCTTAAATAGATGTGAGTAGCCCACCATAGCCTACAATTCTCTTTAGATAACTCAACCAATTACCTAAATTGACTCCACATCACTCCAACAACACTCAACAAGAAAAAAGGCGTGGGATTTTCCTTTATGTGAATTTCCCCAATTTCATCCAACTATTTAAATATTCTATGGATCATATACTTTAGAATTTAAATAACCTTTCACTTCTCCTTTTTTATTTAATTGAATACTAAACTTTTAGAATAAATACTATAACTTAGACTAAAATTTAATTTAACCCATTTTAATTATTACCTTAGGCTTAGTGAAATTAAATAATTAATATATTTATCTAATATTTTAATAAGGTTCCATATGATAAAATTAACCTATTTAACAATTTATTTATAAACTACAACTCACTTATTTAGTCATTTAACCTTAGGTTTACCCTACAACTAACTTTAAACTACATCAATTAACTCTAGCTAACCCATAAACCTATTCTCTAACCTTCCATAACCCTCTAGGGTGAATATTTAACCCTTACTTAATCATACATTTTAACTAGAACCCTAAAGTTCATGCTTAAAACATACATTTAACCCTTAATTACCCATAAATTTTAACTAGAACATGCATATGACCCATAATTACCCTTGCATTTAAGCTAGAACCCTATAATTCATGCCCAAAACGTATATGTAACCCTTAAATACCCTTACATTTACTTTTAAAACATAAACATACCCTTAACTAGCCCTTGTTTTATCATCTAAACCCATAAATAAACTGAAATGAATACTTCCCATCTTGATTTTGGTCAGCAAACTTCTTTTCCTGCAAAATTAAAGTCAAATATTAGTCAAAATTTCATAACTTAACCAAACTAATAACAATCATTTAATCTTTTAATTTTTGTAATATTTTAAGAGTAACAAATTCTTTCCGACACCGTCAAGATAACATAGATTCATTTCCACCACCATTAATTAGACGTTCGCAACCTAATCATTTAGAAATCCAAGAAGACAAAATTATTAAAGATAAAATAACTGAAGAAAGTCTGATATTACCTACACCTCAAGAAGTTGTTGATAGATATAGAGCAGCCGAGCCTTACGGTTCTTAGGAAGTTAAAGAGTTACAAGTACCTACTAGGCAATTCGTAGTTTTTTTGAGTAATTTAGAATTTCTTTTACTTTAGACTAAAGAAAAATATACCTAAAACACCTAAGATGTATCAAACACCTTGCGTGTGCCGAGGGATTTAGAGGCTGACTGATCCACTAGCCGTATGTCCGCAACTTCCCGACAACGCCATGGACACCCTGTATGTAGGCCCAGATCTGCACAACATCAATGACCTAAGGTCCCTCATCCCTTCCCATATGCTAACTCTACCATGTAGGTGTATTCAGATGGACTTATCTTTAACAATAATTTCTTCACCAAAGAAGGTTTAATAACATTGTGCATGGATCCTATGTCAAACACTATTTTAATAGGATATTCATTAACCTCCCCTCTCATGAGAACCAGCTCGATGTCTGGAAACTAATACCCTTTTTGTGCAACTAGGGACAATGCCACATCTCGCACAATGTTCACCTTATTGGTGACCATTATATTCAAGATGGGTTTTTTGTTCTTGGATGGAGGATCCATCTCACTTCCTATAACTAGAATATTAAAATCTGAAGGATATGTTGGAGTGGATGATGAAGACTTCTTCCTCTCCACCACCATCACTACAGATATCTTCTTCTTCTTCTTCTTCTTAGGATATAGCCTATAAGCATGCCAAGTAGGCACCCATAAGAAAGGCCCTTATTAAAATCCTTTTCTTTTTGTTGTTGTGTCAGACTGAATTGTTGAAATGCTCTATCAACCATGGAAGAAGTAACGTTCTACCCATGGCCTGAAGTCTGAAAAACATTCACCTGTCTAATAGTTAATAGAACCAAAGTTGTGGGCTTCTTGAATCTTGTCCAAGTAGTCTTTTGCCTTGAAGCATGAGGTCGAGAGTGTTGCCCATTGTGTACCTAAGTCGTAAAGCCTTAGGGACTTGTGTCAACTAAGACTATACCTCAATCTCTCCACAAGTGCATATAGTGGTGGATTAATACATGTTTAACTATCAATCCATGATATTAGACATATCAAGTGTATGAAGACATTTGCACACATGATGGTAAGTGAAGTGACAATGCTACAATGCATGTAACTTAGATTAGCTACCTCTCGTACTCATTAATCATTTGAAAATGCATGTCATGATAATTATTAGTAAGCACAAACTTGAACTTTTCTCTGAACTGTAAACTCCAAAAATGGTCAATACTAGGTTCATTTTGAAGCTCTGAATGAAACGCATCTAATGGTGAAGTTTTTCTCAAATCTCACAAACATGCTTCAGGTTATGAGCAAAATAGTGAATGGTAGGAAACACCAACACTTGCTCAACAACTCCTCAAGTGTCACACACTCACTACAACAATTCAAAAATAAAGGGAATGAGTAGAAACCAATTCTAAGCACACATTCCAAGCGTGAAACACACACACACAAGATCTTGGAGAATAATATAATCAGTCGAGAAGACGCAAATTGGAAATTTTAGCTTCATTCTTCACAATTGCAAAAAGCTCTTTACAAGAGTCACCAAGTGACTTATATACATGTGCCCTAAAATTGGTCCTTTCACACAAGAGACTACCACTTTTATTGAAAAAACTCTAAATTCCTTCTATATTACAAAGATTATGTTATAATATTTTGGACTCATGCATCTAGATGACTCTTGTAGTGTTTTTACATGGCTTCATGAGGTATTTCATAGAAATTTGAAGAAGAAAATTTGTGCCCCTAATTTGAAAATTTTTTGGGCTGGCTTTTCTTTGCTTCTTTCCTTTGCAACACTCTCCCCCTCTTTATTTATGTTATCCCTTGATAGGCTTTGTGTCTGGTCTGTATCTTGTTTATTGTTTTTCATCACACACACCGAGCGGTCGAGGAAGTGGCTAGGGCTGTCAGACAAGTTTTTACTTTATCCAGGCCTCAATCCTATGCTTCTGTTGTCCCCATGGTATTCCTTATGTTCATACATCTAGGTTGTTTTAATAGGTCCTCTTGCCATGCGTGCACCATTTGGCTAAGAATGTGACTATCCTAGTCACTCTTTTTTTCTTTTCAGCCTCTACCTCTTTCTAACTTTTGGCGTTCGATTAAATCTTTGTTCTCACACATCTGGCCTTGTTGCATTGCTTAAGATTGTTTATTTCTTTTTAGTGCACACACCATTTGGTAAGCACTACATCTACTTCTGTCGAGTTGATGCTTTGAAGGTCCTATATTATTCTTTGTTTACACTCTTCAGGACCTCCTTCTTTCATGTTGCAGCTTATGTGTGCCCTTGCGGGGCTTTGGGCAAAGGGTGAGTTACCTTTAATGAAAAATTTTTCTTTTCAATTTTCTCACTCCACACATCCCTCCTCTTGAACTCTCTCATCCCCAACAGTGTTTGACTAGCGACATGAGTATGTCCGGATGCTTGTTTGCTCTCTTTGATTCAGTAGATTGGCTTCACATATCATGAGTTCTTTCCATTGCGTTGATTTGACACCATCATTTGGGACATGTGGATGATTTGCAAAGAAATTTAACTCATTGGCCATCAAGCGAGCATTGAGGTTGGAAGTCATTTTCACAAAAAATCTCTAAGTCCATTTCAGAAAACCCTCTAAAAAATGCCTCTTCAAAATTGTACATGTATGGATTTGGTAAAAACATCAAGCATGAGTATATGGCCATTATTGCAAGTCAGCTAGGCATTGAGGAGAGGTCAAAAATTAGGGCATCTGCACCTTGCTTAGTGTCGATGAAGTTCAAACATGTATATTGAGCATATTTGAAAAATTTCGAGATTGTTAGTACCATGCTCAACACTTTGTTCGTCATCTTTATTGCTAGGTTTGGAACTATAGCATATCTCAAGAACCAAAATTCTATAGTGTGTACCATATACTCTTTGGTAGGCAAATGATTATGAGGTGGACTCGATAATAGCAGATAGTTAAGCCATTCATTGTTTACTATAACCTGATGCTTTCCTTCCCAAAATTGTGTCCACGATCTACATCATGACATGGGGCAAAAAATGGGCTTACTTGTAATAAATATGGTGTAGATTCCCAATGCACGCATAGAGTAGGATTCTTTTCCAAAAACTAATTGTGTCTCTAGATTGGATCTGTGACATGTAGAGCATTCTGAGGCTTCCCATGATGCATTACCCATGGATGCATTATATCCTACATCCACTCCAAGCATCTAGAGGGCTATGACTTCTTCTGTATATGAGAAGGTATAAACTCTAAATTGTAAGTCTCGATCTGGTTCTTTTTGCATCATCCTCTTGAATTCATGCCTTGTTCCTTCTTTTATCAGTCCATATGGTACATTGAATGGCTTCATAATTTGCTCAAAATTTTTGCTTCTTTCATCACTTTCACCACTTGATCTTCAACTTGTTCAGTAAGTTGGGCCACCAGTAGTACCCGCTCGTTTCAACTTAGTTCTACAATAGGGCATGTATTTTTGTCAACATCTATCTAATTTTCTTCCATTTGTATAGGTGAATTATTGATGGGGGCAGAAGGAGGACATACCTCAGTCTCCACAGTAGCTGCTTGGGAGCTTGAAACTACTAGTGTCCACATATTGTCCTCCTTTGCAATCTGATCTTATAGAATTTTAATGAGTTCATCTTTTTCTCTTATATTGTTTTTTTGTTGCGATAAGCTCTTTATCTCTTTGCCTCTTTCTTTCTCCTAATATTGCCATCTTGTCTTCATCCTCATTGGATTGTTCAATGCACCATTATTCGGATGCTTTCCATTTCTTTTTTAATTCATGTGTGTCATACATATACTCTCTTTCCCACTCTTCCCTCAACTCTTGCTCTTGCTTTAGTTGATCCACATACCTGGTTATCTGAGCTTCCAATTCATCTGTATTGTTTTGATTATTTTCTTGCAATGGGTTTATTGAATAGGATTGCATTCATTCACTCTTTATTCCTACCTTGTGCATCTATACTTTTATCTGAGCTTCTAAAATGTTTCTTCTATTTGATATACGTACCTTTTTGGCTTCACAGGCCTCATATTTGTTTTGAAGCTCCTTATGCTGTGTTGCAGCTTTTGATTCTCGTCAGTGAGCAGTTTGCATTTTTTATGGATTCTTTCATTTCATTTTCTTTTTCTTTAAGTGCCTATTCAGCATTTAACACTCTTGTAGATAGCTCTTTGCTTAGCATCTTGAATTGATTTCTCTCCACGAACGCTTGTCATAATCCCTATCCGCTTCCATGAGTTGTTGTTGGGTATCCATGGCTATCTCGATCATTTATTTTACTACCGGATTTAATTCTGCCAAATCCACATTGACCCATGTTTTGTGTATGCTCGGCTCTTCTTCTATGTGTACATCTTTTCCCTTTTCAATATGCACTATCTCATCATGTGGTTGCCTGATTTGTAATTGAATTTGATGCTTTTCTTTTGTGTATGTAGTAGACTTAGTAGAACTTCCTTGAAATGTTATATCTAGAGGTGATGGCTCTGCTACCACCTTAATTGGAGTAATTGGTTCTCATTCAATGATTTTTTCTTGTGTTTGTTCTTCCCTCAGATTCTTCATTGTAGCATGATTTTCAAAGTGGATTTCTGTGACTTAAATCTGTGTTGTGTCATTCATTTTCAATGTATGTATGTCTTTTGTTGGTTTGTCACCTCATTCATCTTTGAATGTATCATCCCATGCTTGATCCAATTCTTGCTTTCCCTTTTAAGTGAATCCTTGACTTGATTTATTTCTTCCCAATTACCATCATCATTTGATTCACTCTATATATCGACGTTCATATTTGATCGATCATTGTCTTCTGGATGTTCAGATGATGAACTAGAGTTAACCAACCCAGATTCTCTATATTGATGGAACTTTGTTAATCTCCTGCCTAGCATAGATTTCATACAAGCTTGATGGTAATGATGCCCTTGGATGGATAGATTGATTTGTCTTTCCATGAATTTGTGAGTCTCCTCCATTGCTTCTTGCAATTTTGCTTTAGGGATAGATGTGGAATGTTCTACTTTTGTTCCAGAGAGTACATGTATCCTCTTTGATGTTGGAGTTACTTCTTCTTCTTTTAACATATCCCTTAGTTTTTTTGATCTATAAACCACACCTCTTTCTCATTTTCCGGTATCGTGGCTGACTTCGCATATTTAGCCATTTCAGGTGAGGATAGCATCTCTCTGAGATATTCTCAAATGCCCAATGCTTGGTAGATCAACAAAGTCAAAGCCACACTTCTATTCATAAACTTCTTATGACCCCATTGTTTCTTGGCTGCAAACAATCTTTCTTGAATGTAGGGTGTCAAGTTTATTTGGTTGTTGATTTGTTTGGTTGTGTGAGATAGTAATTGAACCATTATCTTCTGTGGGGTCATATATTTGTGCATGTTAGGGAAACAAAAATGTTGATGCACCAATCTGACTACCTCTTCAATGTCAATACAATTAGTACCCAAGAATGTTCTGGTCTTAGCACCATGACTTTCTTCTTTGAGGTCACTGGTTCCATCTTTGGTCCTCTCAAATGCTTCCTTAATGAGCTGATGCATGAATTATATTTTTACCCATTCTCCTTTTGCATTAAGAACTTTTGCTTTGGGCACTGATGGTTTGTCCAAGGTGGAATGAAGGGTGTTCATTACTTGAGTGCATCGCTAGAAATCAAGCTTGTAGTTTGGTAGCTCAAAATACTTATAAATCCTATCCTTTTTCAAGACATCCATTGTTGTTGGATTCTCATGCAAGATCTTGACATCTTGGGATATCACAAAAAATTGATGGTCTATGTCTATGATCTTAATAGTCACTAAGAATAAATGCTCTCCTTTTGGTTGGTCTTCTTGGAACCAATGTCCTTTGGCCTTGGTCACACTCTTCATTGGAAATTCAAGCACTTCCTCTTGAATCATGGCTTAAAGTTCTTCAAAAGCCATCTGCACTCGTAATGTAGTAGAGAATCAATTCAAGAGAGAAACCAATTCAGCATGTTTCTGTGTAGTTTGTTAATATGTTGTGCTCCATTATCATAATGTTTTCACTTCTCATTTGCAGTCAAGCTTATCGGATCTATTGGAGAAGATGAGGATGAAGATCCCATTGATGTTAATTACAGAAAACACCTCTGCAATATTAGTATTGTGTCACATGACAATGAGGACTGTTTGTGTTACATTGACTTTGGTGCTATGTGCATGTAGTCATTTTGGCTTTATTGATGCTTTGAATGTTTTGTACATATGATTAGGCAGTATGATATTTACTCAAATATAGGACAACATGCATGAAAGGGAAGTCTAGGGCAGAATCTTGAAGAGGAATGAGATGGCTTTAAATAGTGGCGGTAGTGATGATGAAAAAGGAAACTTGCCATCAAGGAAGAGAAAGGCAAGTGGGCAAGGATTTTCTTGCTACTTCAAGGGAAGCTGCATCTCGAATGCGCGCTCGCTCTGCCTTCGCACAAGAATTAGGAAGGGCACGTGTGTTTTCTTGCGGGACAGCTCTGCAGCTATTGATTGACACAAGCAAAGCCCTCTATCTTGTCGCTATCTATAGATATTGTTGTTTGCCCTTATAGGTCAGAGAAGGATATAGTGGGCGAAGCTGGGTTAAAGAGCATTGAGAAAGTGGATTATAGCACAAGGAGAAAGAGGTGAAATTATTCGAGGGGAGGTCTCTGATGAGCAAGCTTTCAAGCGCATGAAAGTAGGGAGGAAGGGAGGCCAGAACAATTCTACAGATTTAGATGCAGACTTTAGATATCTTTCTTGCTGGCATCTTTTCTTCCATTCTTCATCCGCTATGAGTGTTGTACTCATCGATCGACAAGGAAAGGACTCAGCTCTGAAGAAAGTACTCAACTGCTGCAAGGGAAAGAGATTGGTTTTACTTTCTCGCCCCTCTTGGCAGCTATACACACACAACGTTGAGAGAAGAAGGTTATGGAATTCTTCTTCGCTGCTCTTTATTTAATATATACAATCAAACTTGTTCGTATGTGCAGCATTTCTTATTTTCATGCTCTTTGAAATACTTTTCATGACTCGGATCATTGGATATATAGCTGTTCAGGACTAGAATAGGTGCTTTAAGCTGGTGAATTGAAATCTGCACATTATAATTTAATTAAAGAGGCTTTGCCCATAGTTTATGGCAAACGGTTTTTATTTAAGAGTTAATTATCCTACATCTATGAGCTTATATTTACAGAAACTGATACATGTTACATGCATACTTGGTTGTAGTAATTCATGCGTTTAACTGCAAAGTAATGTGCAACATTAATCAGAGATGAGGTTAAATGTTGTGATTTGTATATACTCAACGTTTGATAGTTATTTTGCATACATGAGTCCATACTAGGAAATGGAATTTTTCATGATCATGTTGGGAAGTTGAAGTGTTTTCTTTATTTACATTAAAGCTATCAGCGTCAAAAATGCAGAACTAGAGATTAACCCATCAATGATTGTTCGTCCTCAATTCTATGAATCCTACTACTGTGGAATCTATTGCCATAGTGTCTTTTCGTTCTGACGTATGTTGTTGAGTTCGATTCATAGCAAAAAAGAGTATGATGAGTTTCTTAACAGCAATTAAGTAAAGACTTTTCGTTTCCCTAATGTAAGCTTTGTGCGTCACACGTATAAACCATTATGTCGTTTACACACACACACACACACATATATATATATATATATATATATATATATATATATATATATATATATATATGATTGTCTTCTCAACAATCGTTTTCAATCTACAAAACTCTGTAATAACATACATTTGACTTCATTGATGGTCTAAAACTTCCTTAATTTACTCCTTGAACGAGTACGCCGATTGTTGTTATTTACATGTGGTCAAAAAGTACTTGATGTTTTTCTGATTTAAAAAAAGTATCATAGCATGCCGATGCCTTTGGTTAGTATAATGACTACGCTTTTGTTTGTGAGGTTTCTTGACTTCTTTGTGCCACCGTCACTTCTGTCCATGCTAGCATATGTGACGACACTGCTCATTCATAGTATATTCTGTATATTCCAATAACGGAAGTGCCTGGATCATATGGGCAAAGCATGTTCGGTTTGAAATAAATAAATACTATCACTTACGCTTAAGAGTCTAAAATTTTTGCAGAATGATAATAAGCACTGGGATTTGCATTCCTTTAGCACATCATACTTATATAAAGACATCTTCACTTTGCTCATATGCTTGGGACCAATTCTTTTTCGAACTATCATCAACATCACGTTTTGATGATTGTTGTTCATTGAATAAAATAAGACTTAGCTGTACAAAATGATAAAACGCTTAGAAGGTATGTAACATGTTTCCTAATGAAGTTCTTTCATGCGTATCGCTTATTTAATTGAACAAGGCCACATGATTTATTGATGAATGAATAGCAAGGAAGAAGTTAGAACCAAAGAGAAGCCAATAAAATAAAGGAGCTAAGATGCTTTCTCCCTCCTTTCCACGATCTACGAGACATACAGAGTGAACCCGACGTGAATGGAGGGGCAAAGATATTTCCATTATTCGAGGACTCACTTGTGGTTAGAATTTCACCAAGACCAAAATTCCTAGTCACCCCTCTTTTCCACGACTACTATGTTTTAGTCAAGGTCACTTTCTTGGCACTCTATGTGCACTCCTAAGCGTGCAAGAACCCAACCACAACGTTGCATGATTGGCCACCAAGGACCACTTTGCAAGATCTTTTTGGACATTACTTCCACCAAAAAAATACCAACTAAAGATGCAGAGTGAGCTGTTGGGAGAGATGGTTGGATGCACTCAGAAGATTGAGTTGGTGCTGTTAAACCTGCTTCACACCAGCCTTCCTTTGATTCCAGATATGCTTAGTACACTTGATTAGCTTCCAAATGATACCAAGAAAGCATATATGTACTTTGCAAATGATATGTGTAATGATCAAATCAAAACAGATAACTTTGCACTTGACAAATCCAAGAAAACTTGCTATTTTGGTATTGACACCTGCTCAGTCTTTCACTCAGTATAACCAGCACACTTACAATTGATCAAATTCCTTCTGGACATATTAAATTAGCTTAACAAGCTACCATTTTCAAGTTGAATTAGAAGAAATGATAAACTATACTCTGAGAAATCACTTTAGCAAAATAAAGTTTACCCCCGATATTTTAGGAGCTTTGCAGACACAGACCAGTGAGCACTTTGACTGAGATTTCTCTGTAATGGCTGAACTAATTGACTTCAAAATTTGTAGGCTGTAGAAGACTTTAAGATGAATCCAATGTGCTTTGAATCACTTGATTTGGTTGAGTAGAGCTTGAGATATGCCTTGTTGAAGTTGACAGACTTGGAGATGATGACTCAGAGAAAATCAGAGATAGTGATTGTAAATCTTTCTATTAGTTCACATGAATATACAATCTCATTGGCTTGATAGATGTAGCCTAATGAGTTGGAGATGTGTAGGCTATGGTGTAGCACTCACACACTCAATGATCAAGAGTATTAGCCTCGGGAAAAGTGAAGAACACCCGCGACTTTTTACTTGTAGCTTTTATAGGAGTTAAGTGAGAATTTGAGTTTGAATTCAAATTCAAATCTCCTATGATCACTCCACTAAATGTAGGGAGATATTCTCTCCATTAATCAACTAGCTTTTTTCCACGAATCTATCAAGTAGGTGTGATTACATGAGATGCCAAATCATATAGACTTTTACAATGGTTAAAATGGTAAGACTTTATAAGCATAAGTTCCTATGGTTCTAGCTTCACATAGTGATATCCTTCAAGGGTTCCAAGCTAATCTTCCAAAGTTCCAAGCCAAGTGTGGAGGCTTGAAATGCACCAACAGCTCCTCCTGAAGCCAAGCACTTTGGCTTAACTCTTCATCTTTAATCTTCAATCACATCCTGCAATCCAATCATGGATTTGAATCTGCATAACTTGTTTCCATCCAATGCCTTAGTGAGTAAATCTGCACATTGCATATTAGTAGACACATAAGTTAATTGAATGTCTTTGCTTAGCAACTTTTCTCTCACATAGTGGTAATGAACCTCTATGTGTTTGGTCCTAGCATGATATATTGGATTAGCTGCAAGGTGAAGAGAACTTGTGTTATCTCCAAAGATGATTGGAGGTCTAGTGTATAGACCTAACTCTATATACAAGAGCTTCAACCAGATAGCTTCTTGATTGGAATTGGCTAGCCCTCTATACTCTGCTTCAGTGGATGATAATGCCACTGTAGGTTGCTTCTTGGCTGACCAAGAAATAGGTTTATCTCCTGCAAAACAAATGTAGCCTGATGTGCTTCTCCTATCATCCTTGCATCCTGCCCAATCTGCATCTGAGTATACTTTAATATCAATATCTGATGTATAAGGAAAGTATAAACCATGGCTTTGAGTTCCTTTGAGGTACTTCAAGATTTTCTTTGCTGCCTCTAGGTGAGGTACCCTAGGTTTGTGCATGAATTGGCTTAGCACACTAACTCCATATGCTATGTCAATTCTGGTCAAGGTAGCATAATTCAAACTACCTACCATACTTTGATATCCTGTGATGTCTTGGACTTTTTCCCCTTCATGAGCACTTAGTTTTAGGTTGACCTCCATTGGAGTAGTTGAGACTTTAGCATCCTGTAAGCCAAACTTCTTGACCATATCCTGTACATACTTCTTTTGAGTGATATATATACCTGAGTTGGTGTAGACTAACTCAAGACCTAAGAAGTACTTCAATAATCCAAGATCATTAATCTTGAACTCTTTCATCATCTGTCCTTTGATGTGTCTAATCCCATTGACATCATTGCCTGTAATGATGATGTCATCAACATAAACACACAAGTATATTACCTCTGTACTACTCCTCTTTATGAATAAAGAAGTGTCAGCTTTGCTCATCACAAATCCTTGGTCTTGGAGATATGTTGTCAACCTGTAATTCCATGCTCTAGGTGCCTGCTTCAATCCATATAGAGCCTTCTTTAATTTACAAACATAATTTACCTTCTTGGGGTCTTCATAGCGAGGTGGTTGTGACATGTAGACTTCTTCAGATATCCATCCATTTAAGAAAGCATTCTTGACATCTAATTGGTACATGTTCCAATTCTTGGATGCAGCTACACTCACCAATATTCTGATAGTTGGCATCTTAGCCACAGGAGAAAATGTCTCCTCATAATCAATGCCTTGGGTTTGTGCAAAACCCTTGGCAACCAGCCTAGCTTTGTACCTGTTTATTGTTCCATCTGAATTCCTCTTTAGCTTGTAGATCCATCTGGACCCTATCACCTTCATAGTGTCCTTCTTGGGTACCAAGTCCCAAGTATCACTCTCCTTGAGAGCTTCCATTTCTTCATCCATAGCTCCTTTCCATTCTACTTTGGTGATTGTTTCTTCATAGGTACCTGGTTCTTCATTCAACAAATCCTTTGCAAGATATACAGAATGTTTAGTTACAAGTGATGTGTCATACCCAAATCTGATAGGCTTCTTCTTTTCTCTCTGAGATCTCCTCATTGCTTGAGTTGAGGATTCTGGTGTATCCTCTAATTTCTTCATCTTCATCTTTCCTTTGGACTTCCATGCCTTGAATTCCTCAAGGTTTATTGTATCATCATCATCTGAGCTTGATTCATCTTTCTGGATTGGTTCCTCCTTGGTGAGCTTTGGGAAATCTTCTTCCATATCATAGGGTAGACTAACCTTCCTCCATTCATTCTCATACCATGAGTCATTCTCATCAAAGATGACATCTCTGCTTACCATGAAGCCTTTGTTTGTTGGGTTGTAGAATCTGTATCCCTTTTGGTTCAAATCATAACCAATGAAGATACATTTTTCAGCTTTTGGGTCTAGCTTTCCCCTTACCTGTGAAGGAATATGCACATATGCTACACAACCAAAAATTTTGCAATGATCCAGAGACGGTCTCTTACCATGCCAAGCTTTATATGGTGTCATGCCATCAAGTGATTTTGATGGCAACCTGTTAATGAGATAGGTGGCAGTAGATACACTCTTTGCCCAAAGATAATTTGGCAACTTCTTTTCATTAAGCATAGACCTAGCTGTTTCTACTATGAGTCTATTCCTTCTTTCAGCTACTCCATTTTGTTCAGGTGAGTACCTTGTGGTTATCTCCCTTTTGATGCCTCTTTCCTGCAAGAAATCTTCAAACTCATTTGAGAAGTATTCTCCTCCTCCATCTGACCTTAGCCTCTTCAAGCTTCTTCTTGTTTGGTTTTCAACAAGTGCAAGATACCTCTTGAAACAATTAAACACTTCATCTTTATGCTTCATAAAGTATAAGATAGTCCACCTGCTATAGTCATCAATGAAGGACACATAATACCTTGATCCTGAAATGGAAGGGTCCTTGCTAGGTCCCCAAACATCTGTGTGTACCAAGTCTAGGTAGTCTTCATGCATGAAACCTTTCCTTGAATAGGGCAACCTGTGAGACTTACCAAACTGACATGCTCCACACTTATAAATCATGTGTTGCTTGGATACATTAGGTATCCCAAGCACACATTGATTCCTGCACATTTTCTTTAGGGTTCTTTCACCTATGTGACCTAGCCTCTTGTGCCATATTTCTAACTCTGAAAGTGTTTGATCCTTGTAATTATACAAAGCAATGTTCTTGGTGTCTTCTAGCTCAAAAGTAAAAAATCTACCTGATTTTTCGCCCTTGGCTATCCTTCTGAATCCATGTCTTGGGTCCTCCACATATGCTCCATGTTGTGTGAATCTGACCTGCAAACCTTTCTCCACAATCTGACCAACACTCATTAGATTCTTGGTGATGGTTGGTACATAGAGTACCCTGCTCAATAGATTCTGGTTACCATCACATGTCTTTACATTTCCAATCTTTATAACAGAGTGTTTAGTATCATCACCTGTTTGTACCTGATGTTTGCCCTTGGGTTCTTCCAAATCAGAGAGTAGTGCCACATTGCCAGCTACATGGTTAGAACATCCTGAGTCAATATAAAATAAATGATCATCATTTGTACCTGCCTTGGAGGTCATATTCATGATCAATAGGGAGTCATCTTGCTCCTCTGTGTAGTTATTGTAATCCCTTCTATTTCTGAATCCACCTTGATAGTTACCATTGTGGTTGTGGTTGTAATTGTTGTTGTACTGATTGTTGTATCCATTGTAGCCTTGGTGTTGGTTGAATCTGCCTCTCCCTTGAGAGTATCCACCTCTTGAGTAGCCTCTTCCTCTCTGATTCTTGTAGTTCTTGTAGCATTCATCTGTGGTATGATTGGACAATCCACAAATGTTGCAAGGTAATGAGTTGTAGGGTCTCCCCCTACCTGACTTACCTCCTCTGCCTCTTCCTCTTGAGGATCTACCTCTCCCTGCATAGTTTGCTTGGGAGGTAGAACCTTCTTCATCAACCTTCTTACTTTTACCTTTATCTTTAACTTTCTTATCAGTATATAGAGCAGAGGGGTTGTTACCTTTTGATTGATCTCCTACCTTTGTAAAATTTGCTTCATGTGTCAAAAGTTGGCCCATAAGTGTTGTGAGATCTGGGGTATGCATGTCCATGTAGAGGTCCATTGCAGTGGTAAAGCTTTCCCATTTATTACTTGCCCTTGTGTTGGAAGAGAAATATGTTGACAAGGTTTCCCAAGTCTCTTGGGAAGTCTTACAGTTCCTTATATGAGGTAAAAGGAAATCAGATATAGAGTTAAGAAGGTAAGACCTTGCCAAAGCATCCTTTGCACACCATTGGTTGAGTCTCTCTTGTTCATCCTTGGTGGGTAGTCCTCTAGCTTTGAATGAGGGCAATTCTTCATCTCCTGATATGAATCCAAATAAGCTTCTTCCTTGTACATAGGTCTTCATTCTTAGAGACCAAGCTTGGTAATTGTTCCTGTCCAATTTGTCAATGAATGAAGGAAAACCATCTCCCCTATTTACCTTATTTGCTCTGATACCACTGTTGGGAGAGATGGTTGGATGCACTTAGAAGATTGAGTTGGTGCTGCTAAACCTGCTTCACACCAGCCCTCCTTTGATTCCAGATATGCTTAGTACACTTGATTAGCCTCCAAATGATACCAAGAAAGCATATATGTACTTTGCAAATGATATGTGTAATGATCAAATCAAAACAGATAACTTTGCACTTGACAAATCCAAGAGAACTTGCTATTTTGGTATTGACACCTGCTCAGTCTTTCACTCAGTATGACCAGCACACTTACAATTGATCAAATTCCTTCTGGACATATTAAATTAGCTTAACAAGCTACCATTTTCAAGTTGAATGAGAAGAAATGATAAACTATACTCTGAGAAATCACTTTAGCAAAATAAAGTTTACCCCGATATTTTAGGAGCTTTGCAGACACAGACCAGTGAGCACTTTGACTGAGATTTGTCTGTAATGGCTGAACCAATTGACTTCAACATTTGTAGACGTGTAGAAGACTTTAAGATGAATCCAATGTGCTTTGAATCACTTGATTTGGTTGAGTAGATCTTGAGATATGCCTTGTTGAAGTTGACAGACTTGGAGATGATGACTCAGAGAAAATCAGAGATAGTGATTGTAAATCTTTCTATTAGTTCACATGAATATACAATCTCATTGGCTTGATAGATGTAGCCTAATGAGTTGGAGATGTGTAGGCTATGGTGTAGCACTCACACACTCAATGATCAAGAGTATTAGCCTCGGGAAAAGTGAAGAACACCCGCGACTTTTTACTTGTAGCTTTTATAGGAGTTAAGTGAGAATTTGAGTTTGAATTCAAATTCAAATCTCCTATGATCACTCCAATAAATGTAGGGAGATATTCTCTGCATTAATCAACTACATTTTTTCCACGAATCTATCAAGTAGGTGTGATTACATGAGATGCCAAGTCATATAGACTTTACAATGGTTAAAATGGTAAGACTTTATAAGCATAAGTTCCTATGGTTCTAGCTTCACATAGTGATATCCTTCAAGGGTTCCAAGCTAATCTTCCAAAGTTCCAAGCCAAGTGTGAAGGCTTGAAATGCACAACATGAGCCAAGGCCAAAAATGATGGTACTTCATGGGTCAAGACACATAGGACCAAAATCTTGAGGGGTCAACATGGTAAAAATCACCTACAATAAAATGGAACCACCTACTGTAGAAAGGCACTTTGTGCCATACTATAGAAGACATGGAGCCACGTGGACAAGTATCCATCAAAAAAGTCAGAATGGCATCGTAATAGGATTTGTTACTAGACTGCTCAGCCATTCTAACAAAGAATTTAAGAATTTCAATCTTGTTCATGCTGAATTTCTTGCATAACGTTGTAGTGGCAGTATTACCATTAGATCCAACATGAATAAGTACTTGTATAATCTTTTGATTTTTATACCATAATTTGATTAAGGGGACCACATGCTCCATAGTTGTATGTGGTTTTATATGGATCGTGTATGTACTTGGTGCTCGCTTGAGATCCACATCGATCTACTACTAAAATTATCCTAAGAACTAGTGAGAGCCATTGCCGTAAAGATAGAGATATCGGTGCTTTGGATAATATGTCCTAGTTTGTACTTTAAAATGGACCTTTTAGTGATGTTCTAGATGATTTAGGTACATCCGCTGTTGGAGGATTGGTTTCTTTTGGTATAGAAGGTTCCCTTTGTTGAAGCGTAGCTGGTACTAGGTCAAGAAAAAAGTTGCTTCAGTTTATATTGACTTAGCTCCCTTAAAGAATGTTCTCTACTCCTTGGTAAGTCCTCATTGGAATATTTCAATAGTTAGTTGCAAGATCTTACTAGAACGGGTCAGAATGGTAGCTCTTTGCACCTCCCAAGGTGAAATCACTACCATATTTGTTGTGCGATTTTTGGTGTTCCTTCTTTCATTTGTCATAATCATTAGCATCTTTGAAATGCCTTCGAATGTGAACTAATTTTCCAGAGAAATGACATCTAGGCTAGAATGTCTAATTGGTTGTGTTTGAGCTCCTTGAGTCGAGCATTGTGAATTGTAATTTTCAATTTGTGATGCTCTAAAAATTTTATATGAAGAATAATTCTGATTCCACATCCGAGGATGAACATAAATCAGTGCAAGCTCACTACGTTCATGTCTGGATGCATTTATGACAATTCTATTTTTTGCCTTTGCATTGTTTGGGCACATATCGATACAATGGCTTTCATTCTTGCCAATTGCACAATACACTTGGTTTAAAGCACAATTTGTTGCTAAATGTATGAATTTTTTTCACTTTACATGGAAAACCCGTTTTATTACATGTTTGGCTTTACTTTTACCTGAATTTTCCCATTCCAAGTTTCCAAAAAATCTACCTACTTTATGTTCCATAGAGCCATTTCAATTAGTACATCTAATGTCATTCTCTTGATACATCTAACGATCATTACCTATCATAATTATGGATATACTCCATTTATCAAGCACACTATTATGACATCATTTGATAGATTAGCATTTGTGGGTGGGAGATGTCTGAGGTGGGTGCAAAAGATGGAAGCATATTCCTTCATGCATTTGATTCAATTTCTCTCTATTATTTTGTAAAACAAAAAGATTTTGGTAGCATTCTTCTTTAATCTAGATCGTTGCAGAAAAGCATTTTGAACATCCTCATAATGCCGAAAGTGGTTAAGATCAAATTCTGTTAGCCATCAAGCGGGTTCATCAACCATGGTGGATTGGAAAATGTGCTTTATATTCAATATCCTCAAGATTCTCAACTCGTTGTAGCTAATTCCAAATGTTCCAACATGTGTATCACGATCCTCTCTTGGAAATCCCCCAAACTTTGCATAAGTGGCACCGATTGGGAATCACATTCTCTTTCATCCTTGTTGCCTATTTTGTGTATTGCCCTATAAATCTGCTAATGCCTTTGGACTGAAATTTGCAAGCACATCCACTACCTCATAAGACTCAGAGGTCATGGTTGATGCTTCATCTACAGCAACAGGAAAATCATGCCGCAGTTGTATATTAAGAGGTTTCATAGGCTTAATGTCTTCTATTTGGGGAAATTTCCTACTAGTCTAGAATAAGAAGATTTATGTAAGATGTCATTCAATTGGTGTTCTCAAACCTTTTCTTGTAATCACCAGCTTTAGGACCGGTTCTTCTAGGATTTTTAGAATATATACCACAACCTCTGGGGTAGGTTCAGTTTGTGCAAACTATGTATGTTTTTTCACCAAAACCTGAGTTGTTACTGGACAACACAATTTCATCACTTATCATCAAAGAATTCTTAACTATTTCTTGTAGATACAAAATGATGGAATATTATGGTAGCATGACACTTCTATTTAGAGCACTCTTTCCTTCAAAACTCCTACATTCCCTATCCTTGCATTGTGGGGTCTCTAATGCACTATTTACTCAAATGGGGTTTTTATCACTTCGATAATTTGGATAACTTTCACCATAGTGCATTATTCGCATGTAGTAGAAAGTAAGGAGTGCCTAGCAGGATCGTTGTTGAAGGGATCCACTCCCCCTAAAAGGGATTAAGATTGGACTCAAGGACACCATGATGGGATCTACTTGTTTGATCAAGTCAAATCTGTGATGTGTTTGTGGCTATCAATGGGATAAAAGTTATCCTCGAAGATCATCATATACAATGGAGCTCAAATAAGAGGAGAGAAAATAGCACAAGCAAATGATGCCTTATCAGAACCTCGAAGATTAGTTCCTTAGGCACTTTGAATACATTTCATATGGAATTGATGGAATGAAGATCATCATATGCAATGGAGCTCAAATAAGAGGAGAGAAAATAGCACAAGCAAATGATGCCTTATCAAAACCTCGAAGATTAGTTCCTTAGTTCCTTTTTACAAGTTTCCTGCAATGTTTAGTCCTTTTTGAGTAATGGTCTTATCTTTATTCATATTTGGTTAAAATGTTGCCCTACATCAATATGCCAATGGCATTATGGCCCGATGAGGAGCCACGTCTTTGCATGTTCTTTCTAACTTCTTTTGTTAGGCAGTGAGTTGAGCATTAATTTATTCATCTTCTTGTTTCAGATTGATGTTTTGAACTTTGTTGATCCTCCACCAGTGATGAATAAGAGTGCATCATCTTCCATAAGTTCTCTTCTCAAAGGATCGCAATTTTGAAAGACTTTCTTTAAATCCTCTCATGCTTTATTCTAAGAATAGCGATTCTCATTTCTATAGCTGCTAAGATCTTCGTTAGCTTGTCGTTTTTTTCCGCTTATATCTTAGTTGATTTTTGAACTCTTAATAGGCACAAAGAACTTTTGGTGCAACATGTCTTTCTCCTTATTCTGTATTCTTGTCCTAGAAATGCTCACACCCATTTAACTAAATAGTTATACAAACAAAATTTGGCACACCTAGTTGGCATGAGGAAGCATGAGCATCGGAGAAAAAAGTCAAATCACAATTCTCAAAAGAAGATGAAGAAGAAGAGCAGAGGGTTTGAATGCTGAAAATTGAAGAGATAAGTCCCAAATCTTTGCCAACAGAATCTTTCTCAGAACTATAACAAGGATTTTTTCTCATAGGTTGGTTAGTACGCCTTATGCAAAACAAGGGTTGAATATGGATGATGGATGTCTTCTTTGTACTCTTTTGGACAACAGTAGAAAGGTTGGTACATAGATGGTTTAGTCAATTTATCGGTAACCATTTTCCTACTTTGGGCCAAATAAAGCATCCCTTTAAAGTGCAATTGCGATAGGGTAATACCACACAAACCATTATCAAAGGATTGGAGCGTTTAAGACTAGCTATTAAGGACACATTTCTTGAATTTTTCACTAGGAACAAAGTGCTCCATGCCAAACTAGATCCTCTAGATGATTTCTTTTGTCAAATGTGTTTTTACATGCCACTATATGTGTCTACCAAGTGCAAAATAAAGGAATTGGTGCCTCCAACATCAACCACTGAGGAATTCATAGACTTAGCAACAAGTTTGGAGCAAATGCAACAACAATATGGAGTCGGTTCTTCTAGCCTTCCATATTTGATGGAATTTGAGGATCTAGTAGGCCAATTGAGGAAGGAACTTGAAAACATGACAAGATATAAGCCATAGAAGGAAGAGGAGAATGCACTTAGTTATATATACATACATACACACACACGCACACACACACACACACACACACACACACATATATATATATATATATATATATATATATATATATATATATATATATATATATATATATATATATATATATATATATATATATATATATATATATATATATATATATATATATATATATATATTGCACTAGGATCCATTCAGTGACATACTAAAAATTTTTGTAAATCAGAATATAAAAATTTACATTTCTAGATGAGGTTTGGGAACCATGTGAAGCTTTAGAATGATTTATATCGTAAACATTGGAACACAACGAAATGTTCAAATGGATGTTTCTTATATTTTATCCATCCTCCTTAATCACTAAAACTTTGTTTTGATATATTGAAAATTTTAGAGTTTCCTACACACACCTTTTGGGTCCCAATCTATCACCCTTTCTTTCGAACATATTATTGAGCTGGGTGGCATATGTTGGGTCAAATATAACAGAAATTCTAAATCATTAAGAAAAGATCATACCTTGATGAATTCTTTTAAATAGAAATTCTACTTTAACCAAAACGATTTTCTAAATCTAACACAAATTGATCAAAATCCGATTTAACTAGAGTCCCTTTGAATCTAATTCATATCGATAAAAATATTATCTATTTAGAAACGCATACAAAATTCTTCTTCATTAATGTTCTAGAGTTCCAAGTGAGCATCCTTTTTCTATAGATTCTTTGTCTTCTTGTTGTCTATTTTTATATGTGCGTTTAATTTGCAAACGTTTTTCTTAATTATATATGATCATATTCAATATTCATTACAAAAGTGCATCTCCTCACTCACAAAAAAGACATTTATTTCTTACGTACCTCTGTAGAATAGATTTCGTAAGTACTATGAATGTTTGAATCACAAATTCGATTCTTACTGTCATAATATATTCAAAATGTAGAGAATATTGTCATTTTCTTACTCTTCGAATATCGTTGGGAGCTTAGGAGATGATTACGAGCGTTCAACTAATTTTGACTCTTACGCATACGAAAGTTATTTTAAATATTTTAAATTAAATATGAACTATAATCACTGTCTAATTCATTGAAAGTTTTCTTCCACATTGATTTAGATAAATTTATAAGAAATATTATGATTGTTAGATTCAATGCTAATCTAACCCTTTAATAACATAAATTAAAAATGTTAAAACATTCATTTTGACTCTATCTTTTACATTCCTTTACCTAAAAAATGTTAAAACATTTATAAGAACCAGTTTGTGCTTGATTCATTGTAACTCTTATTCTCATGACGAATTTTTTTGTGCGGATCATTTTCATTGCTTGGTTCATGCATATTAGTCTCATACTAGTTTACACAACTAATTTTGAAAATTTGATAGGGATTATTATGAATCTTTGATTTACAATGAATCTTATTTTCATAATTATTTAGATGATTTGCAGTCAAAACACAATTCATATTATTATGGGTGTTTGATTCAATCTGAATTTCGCTCTCATGCTAATATAGATGTGCAAATTAACACTGATGTTGTACTTGGAAATTTAGTCTCTTAAAAAGGAGACATGCATTTATTAGAAACAACCATTTATAAACGTAAATAGAGAACCTGTTAGGAAAAGGGTACAATATTTCATAAAAATATATATATTTCTGCTTGAAACATAGAGAGAACTTAGGATGTTTTCATAAAGTTTGTGATGTTACTTTAATAGTGACATAGAAACTACAATAGTGCCCCTTGTGTTGTTTTTTTAGCAAAAAATCATGATCTATTTTATTTCATGGTTGTGAATGCAATCAGTTTTATATTAATAATTAGGAATTTCTAATGATTTTTTGTTAAATTTAATATTCAAGTGTATCTTAATACAAAAAAGTTTATAATGGTTATATAAGTATTTTTTGTGATGGTTAGAAGACATGTATCATGTTTCTATGATCTATTGTATTGTTTTATGCATCAAAATAACATAAAACGTTTCCTACACTACTTGACTAAATAATGAGCATTCTATATAGTAACAAATTTTGTATTATAAAAATGATTTGCTCCAAATGTCTGGTCTCAAAGAGAAGTATGAAAATAATAAAATATATTTACCGTATTCAATCATTTCTACGTTTGAGGTTATAAAAAAAAAGGTTATTTAGAATAAATTTTTTTATAGTCTGTGGAGTTTTGAGGTTTTTTCTTTTGTTTTTTTACTATGACACTTCATTCTTTTAATTTGTTACACAAAAGAACTTATAGTGTCCTATTTTTTTCTTTTTACATGACTAGTGTTAAGAATAAACGTATGCTATTATACATCTTTGGTTATTTAGGTTTCTTACTCTATAAGTAGTATACAAGATACACATTGAAAAATTAAAATATGTTATTGTTTTTGGTTGATTTATTATTTAAATTAATCTATTAACAATATAAGTTAAACAAACTAGAAATTCTATAATTAATGTTTCGAGAATCTTATTCTTTAGTATTCTAATTGTCAAGATAACACAACTTACCATCATTATTTCGGGAGCAAGTTGTTCAAAATCAAGGTCCAAAATTAGGAGCTTAAGGGCGAAGACATTCATGCCCAATGGAGCCTCAAAGAGATACTAGTAAGGTAGGACATTGATTAGTCAAAGCTGGATTTGGATCCCCGTAGATTATCTCCTCAAACTCACTTGTCCTAGATGTAATGGATCCCGCAAATAAGGTAAAGTGTGCCTAACGTTTAGGTTATATATTCTAATATCATGTCCATTTGGATCGATCACTATGTGATTTCGAGGAGTAAGCACTAGTTTCTTAAACTAGCCCTTCACGTACTTGCAAGTAGAGTCTGAGAAACCATATCCAGCTATCTTTTTTGACACTAGTAATCAAGTAGCCATGTATGTAGATTTGAATTTCCATATCATTTGATATCTGTTTCTTATAATAATTTTTTTCCGGGATTTGTATTATAGTATTTTAAAGCTTGCTGAAAGATCTATTCTAAGAAAACCGTCCACTAAAGTGAGATGTGGTGATTATGTGTGTGCACATGCTCTAGCGAGTAGATTTCTTCTCTTGATGGCATTGTTTAGTGACTTTAGGAAACTATTTTGGGAGAGAAAACGTGATTTTTTATATCCTTGCGCTATCATAATTGTTGGAAGATGTATTGAATCCATTCCATTGGAACTCTAAAAACTAAACATTTGAGTGCCCAAAGGTGTGGTAAAGAGTACCTACGAGCCCATTCACACCAAGATTTCTAGGAAACGCTTGTGTATTCTCTCATGAGGAAATGTAAACAGTAAAGATATTATTGATTTTATATTTTAGAATGGATGGAGAAATAACAAAAATCAGAGAAATTATATTGAAAATATTTTTTTTCTTTTCTTTTTTGTATGATATGAGTGAAAGGATATTCACTCAATACTTTTACCAAGTATGGAATTTTTACTAGGAAATTACTCAAGGATACTTGGACGTCTTTGAAAGACATTGTTGGTCAAGTACCTTGATTATATATTTGCGTAGAGATAATTACATAATAAAGTCTAAAGAATTATTGGATAGATGTTGAAAGTGGTAGAGATGATTAACTTATAGTTGCGAATGTCTACCAACGTGAAGGATCAAATGAAGATGGTTGAAATATAATCTCAAAGTTTTAAGAAAAGAAAAACAATACAAGAGTGAGGATAAATAAAAAGGTAGAGAAACCTACAATAGCTAAGTCATGTACAAGAATATTTATTAAAATAGGTGAATTCAAAATCTAAAACAACGTCGGCTTTTTTTTTTAATTATTCAATCTTTTGAAGTAGTTGAGAATGGCAAAGGACAACATAGTAGTACCCACACACGCGAGATATTAGAAAGACATTATGAAATATGGATTAAGTATTAGTTCCTCAAGCAACCAACATATTTGAAAAAGAGAATAAGCATAAGAAATGGAATCAATACCTGGATTTTATTACATAGAAGCAAGTGAATGAAGTTAATTGGTACACATGAGTATGTTAGGTAAAAAGGAAAACGCATGAAAGTGTGTGTAGATATAAAGCAAAACTTGTCGCCAAGGGCTTGACTTAGACCTATAGCATAGATTATGAGAACTTGAGCCGAGTAGGAAGGAGAACAACCATGAGGAGGTTTTGGAGTTATTACGAATAAAGTATGGAAGGTATAACAAACTGATTGAAAGAGTGCCTTTCTAAATGGTGACTTGCAAGAAACAGTGTACAAAAAGGATCCTCATGACTTTGACGAAAAGATGTTTTCACCTCGTGTGAGGACGTACAGTGTGGGAATAAGCAAGCAAGAACCAAGGGAATGAAACCAAAGAATCATGGAATATATGATCGAATGTAGTAATACATAGAGTGATGTACACCACTTCCTCTACATGAACAAGCATAATCTCATTTTGTTTATGTAGATTATCTGATTGTGATCAGGAATTATTACCTTTTCTTATTTGAGATCTAAACGCGATGGTTGCAACCCTTAGGCTTGATTTATCATAAAGAGTTGGCAATTGTAGTCTTGGGGAAGGCTTCTTCAAGTTCCGCCTTGAGGTGTACGTGAGAGAAGGATTCTCATTAGATTAAAAAATCATGTGCTACCCATGTTTTAGACCTTGGAAAAGTATCCACATACAAGAAATTTGGTTGGGAAACTTGGAAGAGTGATGGGCCATACCTCCCGTTGGCTTGGAGGTATATGTATGGGTAGAGTTGGCTGGTTGGATATATAATCTCGCCCTCCCTTTGGGTCCTCAAAGATATGTATGTTCAAACTCTTCAAGAATCTTATGCAACGAACTGCTTTCCTTGTGAAGAGATAGAGAAGGAATGATCCCTATTTTCTTTATGGACTAGTTTCTCTTAAGAAAAAGGGGTCAAGTCTACCATGATAGACAAAGAGGATGTAAATGTCCACAGAAATGGTTCCTATAAGAAATGGAATTGTGGATCTATCCATCAGAAGAGAATGGATGGATAAGTCTAGTTATGGAATGATTGAAAGGATGGATGTAGCTATGATGGCGTTAAGTGGTATTTTCAATTGATCCATTTAGGATATTTGTGCTTGTCCACACTAGATAAGTGCATGTAAGAATTCATATCAAAAGGGGTATTGGAAGCTCACATGCACATAGAATAGTGCATGAGCTTAATCATTTATGTCATCCAGATAAGGCATAAGTGAATAGAAAAAGGCTTCTTATTAAATTGAAATGGAATCACCACATAGACATTCTTGAAAATTGGAAATAATACACTCATTGTATCATGGAATTAAAGAAAAATGGAAATTATTGGTGTGTTGTATGTAGATTCCTACATTGAATGGAGTTCCAAGTGTGAATTATGTGCATGCTTGAAAGAGGGGAAAGAATGTTTAAACATCATGGATAATTTCAACAAGGGATCTATTTTTCACTATGCATGCGTATTTATGGCATAAACATGGGCTAATGGGATAAGAGGAATATGATGTTTATTATATTCAAACGTAAGATATGAAATGACTTCTTGATATGGGCAAACTATAAAACAGAATCGGCTATTGAGCCAAATGTCACGAATAAACCATTAAACTTTTGTGTTAGCTTATTTCAAAAGCTGAAAACGTCAACATTGGTAGAAAGTCTTGAGCTTAAAGACCCCTTATAGATTTCTAACTTCCATAATAACACATCACATGTTTGATGAACATCGCCAAGGAATTAATCACTGAATCGAAAATTTATCTCTTTTTATTCAACCATCAGTTCATGGTGATAAGAACTTGGAATGCAATTTTTTTGTAAAAGAAAATAAGCAGTGTTGGAAACCCTATGGATAGCGATGGGATAATCTTTGAAGTTTCTTTCAAAATGATGAAATATTTCATCTTTTTAATCAATCTTTAATTTTCGTAATATAAGTCTCCATTTCTATGAGAACGATGAATTTTTCGGTGTTTAAGAGATTTGATTTGGAAGTAAATATTCATGTGGAAAGACTTGAGAAAAAAGCGGTAAACGAATGCAATTATCTAGAGAATAGGTAAAATAAAGGCTTCAAAGATACAATAAACATTATTTATCGATGTTTCATAACATCGCCAAGGGACTATTTCTCAAATCGGTGAAGGATTGAATTATTTTCTTGAGGATAGATTAATGATTGGAAAACGATTATTTTCTAGGAGATTTATTCCTAAGAATGTGGAAAAGTGATGCTTAGTTTGAAAAAAGCATCTCTATTGTCAGATAACATAGAAATTATATTTTTAGAGGAAGAAAATACTTAAGGAATAGGAAACATTCATTCATAAGAAAACGGAATTTCAACCACAACTAAGGCTTGGTAAGCATAAAACTAAGAAATCTACCAGAGCATTTCAATCTGTGATGTTGAGTGATTTCGACTTGATTACAAAGAAAGGAAAATGGGTTTCTTAAAGATTCTATCCAATCCAATGTGAAAGAAGTGTTAACCAGATGCTATGAGACATCTAGGCTTACACTACTACAAAAGACAATTCGATGGTATTGGGCACTAGATTTGTAGACAAGGGGAGCTTGAACTCATGGCGGGAGTGGAACACTAGATGACTTGCTCAATGAGTATGAGAGCAAAGAGGATGATCACATTGATTGAAAATAAATAAATTTCTTATTGGTTTTCTGAGAAACTCAAGAAATTGGTTGGTTGAATAAAATGAGAACACAAATTTCGTTAAATCTTTCAATTTTTGCGAATAAAGAATTAATATGGGGGAAGAAGTTATATTTGAAGTGATACTTTTGAACAAAAGACACACTACTTGACAAGCATTAATTCTTTTGCAAATGCTAAGGAGTACGCTTAGTAACAAGTACTTTTTGTTTGAGATTCTAAATTCAAAACCAAGGTATATTCAAGTTAAGGACTTGAGCATATCCATAGTAAGGTACTTGAGAGTGGGAAATATTTACTCGTTATAATTGAAGAGAGGTTGGAAAGTATGACAATCTACTTAAGTCAAAGGGAGGACATAAAGTTGTTCATCCGCTCGGTGCAGTGATCCTCCTCTGCTACTCTACTCCTCCTTCTTAACCTTGCTTGGCTCCTCTGCCTCCTACGTTGATCCCTCCCCCCCTCCCTCTTATAGATTTTACTAGGTGGAGTTAGAGAGTTCTAAGGCTCACATACTAATGATTTAACATTGTCCAATTGTGGTGTAGGCTACCCAATTATATGCTTAATCTTGGGTCCATGGTTTTGATCCTTTTGTAGCAACATCCTTGTCATTTATTCCCTAGCAAGCACATGGCTTCCCTATGTTCACTTCTTTCCTACGCTTACATGATGAGTACCTTCCTCTCTCACTTGAGCCGAGTAGGAAGGAGAACAACCATGAGGAGGTTTTGGAGTTATTACGAATAAAGTATGGAAGGTATAACAAACTGATTGAAAGAGTGCCTTTCTAAATGGTGACTTGCAAGAAACAGTGTACAAAAGGGATCCTCATGACTTTGACGAAAAGATGTTTTCACCTCGTGTGAGGACGTACTGTGTGGGAATAAGCAAGCAAGAACCAAGGGAATGAAACCAAAGAATCATGGAATATATGATCGAATGTAGTAATACATAGAGTGATGTACACCACTTCCTCTACATGAACAAGCATAATCTCATTTTGTTTATGTAGATTATCTGATTGTGATCAGGAATGATGAATCTACCGTAAAAAAAAACGAGAGAAATATTGGCATGGAGTTTAGGATATCTGTTTGTGGAATGAAGTCGTCGATAAAGAGGATGGTACACTTCTTAAGGAAAGGAAATACGCATTTGATTTAGTTTCTAAGCTTGGAATGTGTCATTGCAAGCCTATTACCAACCCATTCGAGCAGAAAGTATAACCAAGTTCTTACGAAGAAGATGAAATGTTGGATGTCAAATTTGATAGGTCAGTTGTTGGATCATTATTTTATGCAAGTGTCGCGAGAGCTGATTAGGCAGATGTAGTTAGTTGTTTATGTCAATATACTCAGGCATCAAAGGTTCCATGTCTACGTGTATCTATATTGTATCCTTCATGTACCCTTTAAATATTATTGAAACCTTGGATTGAACACTTGGGTTATTACCTTTTCTTATTTGAGATCTAAACGCGATGGTTGCAACCCTTAGGCTTGATTTATCATAAAGAGTTGGCAATTGTAGTCTTGGGGAAGGCTTCTTCAAGTTCCGCCTTGAGGTGTACGTGAGAGAAGGATTCTCATTAGATTAAAAAATCATGTGCTACCCATGTTTTGGACCTTGGAAAAGTATCCACATACAAGAAATTTGGTTGGGAAACTTGGAAGAGTGATGGACCATACCTCCCGTTGGCTTGGAGGTATATGTATGGGTAGAGTTGGCTGGTTCACTACAAGGAATACGGGCGTGTAGCGATGGTTAACGCGATAGAATTTCATCGCTATAAAATTGCAACTCGCATCGGAATTACCGTCGAGCACGGACCGTCGATTATACGTCGCAAAAACGACGGTATTTGCGACGCTTCCGTTTAATGTCGCTTAAACGACGCTTGTCAAATGCGTCGCTTAAGCGACGCATATTTTTGCGTCGCATAAGCGACGGTTTACACCGTCGTATACGTGACGCTAAGCAAATGTCGCTTATACGACGACGCGTTGCATCGCTTATACGAGGATCTGTTGACGGACAAAAATTAAAACGTTGGAGGCTCTGCAATCGGCATTTTCACGCATCCGATCGAAGAGCTCTCCAACGTTCGCAATTGCGCTAAGCTTACGAGCTGAAGCAAGTATATGCAGAATTGTTGTTTTGCTTAAGCTCTCTGTTATTGTGTCCCTCTGTCTTTGTTTCTCTCTTTCTACATCTTTCTCTCTTTGAATTTTCTCTCTCTCTCTCTAGATCTCACTCTCTCTCTCTCTCTAGATCTCTCTCTCTCTAGATCTCTCTCTCTCTCTCTAGATCTCTCTCTCTCTCTCTCTCTCTCTCTCTCTCTCTTTTCTCTCTCGTTATTGCAGGTTATTCAAGAAGCTAACCAAGCAAAAACTATGGATCACAATTGTAAGTACAATTTCTATTATTTGTAGATCATTTGAATTGTGTTATTTTCATTACATACCATACTCACACTTATTGATATGCACTCATACACTTATACATGATGAAGAAGCACACACACATGCATATACCTACATATACACATATACATGCACATACACACACATACACATAGAGTTATACATATACACACACATACACAAGAACATGCACATATTGATACATACATATACACTTATACATGCACATGCATATACATACATATACACACACATACACATGCACATATACACATATACATGCAAATACACACACATACACATAGAGTTATACATATACATGCATATACATATACACACATACACATGCACATGCACATACATACATATACACACACATACACATGCACATACATACATATACACACACATACATATACACTTAGGTACACATATGAATGAATTATATAATTAAAGTATTAAAACACATGCTTAATATAAACAATAATAACAATCAATAGAACAAAACTCTTCATTACTTAATACCATACACACAATTCAAAACATGACTGAAATGAAAAATATATAGAAAAAAAAAAAAAAAATATATATATATATATCAATGTAAATACATATAATCCAATGTCATAATCAACTAAAATCCTAATCATCATCATCATCATCAGCAATATCATGATCATCCTCATCTTCCTCATCCTCATCCTCATGATCACCGTGTGACGATCGAGATCGTCCCTCCTGTGTCTGTCTCTCCACCTCATCCATATTTGTCTCCCCATAATACTCCTGTATTACATATAACAAACATAAATCAATAAAATAATTAAAACATTCATAACAACAAAATAATTATATAAAATTTAAAAATACTCACAAAGGCATCAGGATGATCTTGTATATACTCGCTCAAACGCCGATATCCAAAATGTGTAGCATACTTGATCTCGTGTTTCGTAGGATATCGGCCATAATCCTTTCGCTGCAATGAAACAAACAAAAAACATTAGTTGCTTGCATTTTAACTAAAATAAAAAATATACTCACAATAACACATATACTTACAAACGTAGCTACAAAACCATTATGGCCCATTTGGCCTAAGTGCGATGTGTGGCCCGACTCCACTCTCTTCTTTGCAGCAGCCTGTTTATTCAAGGAAAAAAATACATAAATTAAATTAAAAAATTACTACAATATCTAAAAATTATAAATATAAACTATTAATTTGTGTACCTTCTGCTGAGGAAATGACTCCTGAAGACGTAGCTGTCTACGAAAAAACTGCCACAACTCAGGTGGTATGTTAGCTCGCCTCTTATTTTTTTCGACCATACAATATCTCCTGTTAACTTAATCTCAAACAGAAAAAAAAGTCAGAATACATACACATATATACACACATATACACATACACATACACATACACATACCCACATACACATATACATGCAAACATATACGCATGCATATATGTATATATATACACATATACATACATATAACATAAACACACATATACATATGCACATATATACGTACACACACATGCATGCATATACACTCATTCATACAAAATACATGCATTTATCCCATAATAATATGTGTTGTGTATATGTGAATATGTGTGTATGTATAAATGTGTATATGTGAATATGTGTGTATGTGTAAATATGTATATGTGAATTTTTTATTTATGTAGATAATCAAATTATTAATATCAAATACCATTATTTGTAGATTCTGATCAATCAGATGGAACTCCACCACCGTCTCCTCATCGTGCAACGACTTTATACTGTAAGTTTATGAAATATTTAATTTTAACTATATTTGATGGATACATAACTTATATTTTTTTTTAATGTTTCTTATGATGTGCAGATTCTGACCAATCAGAGGGTACTCCACCACCTCCTACCCATGCAACGACTTCACATGTGTCCTCCGATAGGAATTATGATGAATTTTACTATCAAGAGCATATTATATGTTGGTGTAACTCTTGTTATGGCACGTATCGAAGACCACGATTGGAATGTATTCAACATGAGGCAGAGTATGGTACTTTTGAGCATGCACCATCACCTAGTCAACGTGATAATGCTTGGGTATGTATTTTCTATATATATTAATGTCATTTTTTTATTTAAAAACCATGTATAAAATCAAATTATTATTGATATACAGCAATACTTGCTCGATGATGATGATGATGATGATTTTTCTCATAATGTTAATATACCTCGTACACGTCATGGACTTGCTGTTCATCAATTACAAGCAGAGGTTTCTAGAAATCCTCTACCTCCTGGTTTAGAGAATGAAACGGCTGGAGATTATCCATTGCCAGCTCGTGATCGTTCTTTAGTAAAAACATATGATAGAAGAAGATATGGAGGATGGAATAGAGGACCACTTCCTTTAGATGGAGAGGTTTTCAACTTTTGGGGTAATCTCTATATGATTGCTCCATCCACTATTACTAATGCTGGTCGTGGTCTCTTTATTGTAGAGGATTTGTATGTGCCTCCGAACTCTGAAGTCACTCTTATGTCATTTTGTGGTCCTATATATGGATGGGGAGATTGGCATCGACTTTCACGTCATGTTCAAAGCATGAGTACTTATGGAATATGCTTGAACGCAGCATCTCTTACTAGTAGAAGGATTTTACATGTAGAAAATGAAAGATTATATATTGATGGAAGACCTTACACACATGGAAATATAGCAGGTTTAATAAATAGTAGTCGAGGGTTACATAATAGTTCAAGGACTAATTGCACATTTGAGGAGCGTGAAAATAGTCATGAATCACCATACATGAGTAGAGATGTATCAAGATACATAGTTGTCAATGCTATTACTACATTACATGCTGGTGATGAACTATTAGTGAATTATGGATGGCGTAGACCTCCAAGAGCACCTTTTAGCTAGAGAGAATAAAAATTTTCTATCCATATTTAATAAGTTATATACTTAATTTTATATTTGAAGTTTAATTTTTATTCATTTATGAAATACTAATGAGTTTTATTTATATGTGTAGATTCCAACGTATGATGTTGATGATCTTCGTCCACAACATTCACAATTACCAATAAGACCTCATTTATCAGAAGCTTCCATGAGGAGGCTATGCAAAACTAAGCATGTGCAATATGCAAAGTTGAAAGATCTATATTCAAAAGATGATAAAGTACAAGATTTGTGTGACAATGATGAAGATGATGGCATGGTAGATTTTATTGAGGATTGGTATCAAAATGACAGTGAGAGCATGGATATTTCTAAAAATGAGAAATATCTTCGAGAGGAATGTCTAAAGCATGTATATGAAGGAAGTCATTTGACACGACTAAATGCGAGCTTACTTATTCTCAACCTTCAAAATCATTTTGGATGGAGTAATGTATCTGTTTGGACACTATTAAGGTATAAATTTCAATTTTCTATCTATTTATATATATATATATATATATATATATATATATATATATATATATATATATATATATATATATATATATAAATACATGTAGGTTTTTATTCTTACTTTAGATAAGGTTATAAGAACAAGAACTTGAATTGAATGGAAACTTTTTATCCGCGCATCTTTTAAAACTATTAATGCAGCTTTCCAAATATTCGCAATGATGACATGGATGAGTCGCATGCACAGAGGTTACTCAAGAGACAGTAGTCCACTTTGTATCCTAAAGTTTAGATGCTCATCATTGACATGCAAGAGGTTTACTGCATACCCGAGAAATCCTGCTCTATCTTGACTAACCTCTGTGCATGCAATTCATCCATGTCACCATTATATGAACATATGTGTGAGTTGACAAGATATGATTGTTTTGCGTAAATATTTTGAAAGATGCATTAATAGTTTTAAAAGATGCGCGGACAAAAAGTATCTATTCAATTCAAGTTCTTGTTCTTACCTTATCTAAAGTAAGAATAAAAACCTACATGTATATATGTATGTATATTTATTTATCTTATTTAATATATCTTTTTTTGATAAACTTACAGGTTATTATCTGAAAAGTTTTTACCAAGTCAAAATATTCTTCCTACCTCACATGATGAAATGAAGAAGATAATCAACAATCTTGGTATAGATTATCAATGTATACATGCATGTCCTAACGATTGTATTTTATATAGAGGTGAATATGCAGACTCTTTGACATGTCCCAAATGTCAATCTCCTCGATATAAGGGTGAAGAAGGTAAAATCCCGAATAAGGTATTGAGACATTTTCCATTGGCTCCACAGATTAGACATATGTTTCAAAGCCCCGAATTATCAAACCTTTTGACTTGGGGACATGATCACAAAAGTACTGATGGAATAATCAGAATTCCTCATGATAGTGTTTCTTTTCAGCATATTGATTCTACATGGCTTGAGTTTGCACAAAATCCACAGAATCTAAAGTTAGGAGTTGCATTAGATGGGGTTAATCCATTCTCCATGAAATCCAGTAAATGGTCAACATGGCCAGTGGTAGTCATAAACTACAATCTTCCGCCATATCTTAGCATTAAAAAGGAACATTTAATGCTTTCACTTTTAATCCCAGGCAAAAGACAAGTTAAAGATATGAATGTATATCTTGCTCCTCTCATTGACGATCTTCAAGAGTTATGGAGAGGTATTAATGTCATTGATATATCGAAAAGCATCAATGAAAGACATTTTACGATTCGTGGTATTGTGTCATGGACTATTCACGATTTTCCTAGATATGGCGTTTGTTCAGGTATTGATGTAATTTTTTTATTCAATATGCATGTAAATAAATATGATTTAATCTAATTATATTTTTATCCTTTTCCATGATGCAGGAATATCTACTAAGGGTTATAAAGCTTGTCCATATTGTGGTGATTGGTTGAGATCAATCTATAGTAAGAATCTCAACAAAAATATTTATCTTCGACATCGACGATTCTTGCCTGATGATCATCCATTAAGATCTAAAAGAGAAGCGATACATTTTAATGGAAAGCTTTAAACAGGCCAATATCCAAAACCTATGACGCCTATGGATTGGTATAAAAAATGGACAGATGGACCTCTGATAGATCCAGAAGCAGAAATCTTCAGTGATGATTCAGATAATGAGTATGTGAACAGAGGTAAAGGGAAATTGGCACTCGCAGAGAACATATCAATATGGTATTCTTTGGAGTATTGGAAAGAGTTAAAAGTATGTCATCTTCTTGATCCTATGCATATATTCAAAAATATTGGTTATTCACTATGGCAGCATCTTCTTGGACTAAAAGATACCACAACATCAAGGAATGATTTGAAAGATCAAAAAT
This sequence comes from Ceratopteris richardii, assembly GCA_020310875.1. Classification (NCBI taxonomy): domain Eukaryota; kingdom Viridiplantae; phylum Streptophyta; class Polypodiopsida; order Polypodiales; family Pteridaceae; genus Ceratopteris; species Ceratopteris richardii. The sequence goes on from CM035420.1 coordinate 107,732,070, forward strand.
CCAAACCAAAGTTATGGCCAGTTTTTGATAGACATCGACAAGAAACGACTTATGCATCTGCTCCTTGGGTACTTACAACAAAAGAGATACAGACTATCAACAATAGAATTCAATTGATTAAGACTCCGACAGGATATGGAGCATCGTTTCAAAACATGTTTACTATGGATGATAAGAGCTTATTTGGATTAAAGACCCATGACTGGCATAACTTTTTGGAACATATTTTACCTTTGTTATCGATGGATGTACAACGAAAGGAGTACGAGATGTGATCTATCGTCTTGGATCACTTATAAGGTAATTATGATACTTTTATATAATTTAATATGTATGAATATTGGATATCTTTTATTTTTTAATTAACTTCTTTACAATTGTTTTTATGATTTGTATAGGTGGATTACATCCAAAGAGATCGATAAAAATTCGATCCCACAAAAAAAACGTGAATGCAAAGAGCTACTATGTTTGATGGAAAAGGAACTTTCTACTTTATTTTTTGATATTCAAGTTCATTTACTAGTCCATCTTGTAGATGAGATAGAGATTGCCGGTGTTGTCAACACTCGATGGATATTTTGGGTTGAGCGATTTATGGGAATACTAAAAGGTTATGTGCGACAAAGATCAAAACCAGAAGGATCCATGGCAAAGGGTTGGATGCTTGAAGAGTGCATGTATTACGTTAGTGAGTACCTTGAAAGAGTTCATGAAGAAGCTCCACGTGCATGGACCAACGAGTCTTCTTCAAAAATAACAGATGAGGTATTATCAGGTAAGGGGGTTCCATTCTTATTTACATTTCAAGAAAAAAATGATGTTTCTACTTTTGTAGCATATAATAGCGAATGCATGCAAGCATTCGTTAACGAGTACGAGGAACTTCAAAGTCTCCAAAGTAAAAGGCAAAAAAACAAAAGATCTAGACGTAATCTCGATAATAATGAGATTACAGATATACCTTCTTTCACAGATTGGCTATATAGTCGTTTGCAACGTGCCAACGCAAATAATGAAGAAATCTCATATGAGCAAAGAGAGTTAATGATAGGTTGTGAACAAAAGGTAATTTTATTAAAATATATATTTTATTTTTTTCATATATGTATGTTAGTTTCTATTTACTAATTGAATTTATTTTGCAGGCTCGAATGTTCACTAATATGTGGGCTTTTGGACAGCATATTAGAATCAAAGCCATTGATTCTTTACGTAAAACAAAGGATTCTAGTATTGTTGCTTGTTTCAAGCAACTATCACGTGCTAGCTCAAAAGACACGAACCTTATAGATAGCGAACTTGGTTACGTAGGATCTATTGTTGGTATCTACGAAATTTCATTTCGTACATTCAAACACGTAGAAAAAATTATATATATATTTTTTAGAGTTAGTTATTTTTTAAAGCACCTAATAATGGGACGTTTTTGTTGTTATATATTTTGATAGGTCATTTTGAAGGTTGACTGGTATCGAGTGGAGTACAAAGGTAGTAATTCTACAATAAGAAAGGAATTATCTGGGTTTTGGGCAATTGATTCTTCCAAGGTAATGCGATCTACTAAAGAACCATATATTCTTCCTAGGCATATTGAACAAGCATTTTTTTATAAAAACCCAGATGCTCATCCTTGGTGGCAAGTCATTCATGTGCAACCTAGAGGTAGGATATTGTTTGAACAGTTTATTGTTAAAGAGATTGAAGAAAGTCCTCTTGATGATTCAGCATCAGATACTGATACATCAACATCTGGAATAGAAATTAGACTCATTATACGTGATAATGATACTAATCTTTTTGATGAAGAGGATAATTCTCTACATGCTGATTCTACTGATGAGGAAGAGGAATTACTAGAAATAGATATTAATCCACCAATAGATGATGTGATTCATGAGAACATAGATTTAACAATAGAAGAAATAAATGAAATCAATAAGGATAATGAAGATGATACTATATTGATGTCTTACCAAAATGATGGCAATAATGAAAACATATGAGCAGATTAGATAGTAACTTGAAGCTTCTGAATGGATATCAGATAATAGGTTTTTTTTATTAACTTGAATAACGATGAATCCTACTAGAGAGATGAAATCATGTTCTTCTAAGTTAGAACATGAAGCTCGGGGGTATGCCTAATAATTTTATATATAGCTTTATCTTCGAGGAGTAAATTTTTATCATGTATGCATATGTGTGTGTATTCATGTGTATTATATGTATACATATATTATTATGCATATATATGTATTTCATGTATATGTATGTGTTTGCATGTGTGTGTTATATGTATACATGTATTCATGTATGTAATATATGCAAGTGTTTATAATTGTGTACATGTATATATGTATATGTGTCTATGTGTAAATATGTACATGTAAATATGTATGCATGTATATATATGTTTATGTGTGCATGTAGGCATGTACATGTATGTGTAAATATGTACATGTAAATATGTTAGTATGTATATATATATTTATATGTGCATTTAGGCATGTATGTGTGAAGCATAATATATCTACTCCATTTTATATTTATGTATCCTATCTACATGATGTGTATATATCTTTACATATATTATGAATCATGATCCTCGTTGATTCGAGTAGCTATATATAGAGGCATAAGGTTGGGAGGAGAGACATCTCTCTAGTAGGATGTCGGAGGTGTACATATACTTCAAACATATGGCTAAAAGGTTGAATTAGAGTTTTTAAATTAGGGATTTCAAAACCCTAATATCGAGATTAGTGTTCTCTCTCTCTCTCTCATATACATACATACCATGCATTGTTACGACGATGCACCATAAGTGTCCGCATCTCTTTTAAACACCATTTAAGAGACCACCCTGTCCCAAACTCTGTCTCAAGTGAACTGAGCACGTACTTTTTATCCCTCTCATCATGCTCACTAGAAAAATAAAAAACATAATATAAATAAAACATAAGATATATATTTCAATTTATATGTAAAACTTTTACTTACTTCCACGGTAAGTGGATAAAGCGCAGGTAAGAGTCGCATAGTGCATGCATTCTCCTCTTGAACTCCAATCCATTTCCTATGTATACAATATTCCCCTCTGGCTCTATGTCGCACTCTAGTCCTAACGTGCCTATGCATGTCCTCATAGGCAACGTCTTTGCTCTCCTATCACGTGCTGGAGGTGGTATAGGTGTCCTGAAAATACATAGATAGAAATAAATAAAAATATGTGCTATAATATCATTAAAAAAGTTTATGAAAAAAAACATACCTATGAGCAGATAGCTCTCTTCCTGCATGTGGATCTGCAGAAGAGCCCTCGTCTGATCGCGTAAGCATCTGGATCATATAATCCAACTCCTCATCGGACATCTCTACGTAGTCTCGCATTATGGCCCCTAGAGTATCTGACGGAACTCTTGCTCTCATAAGACTTTTTATGAGAGTGAGTTTCGCCTTTCTCTCTCTACTGGGATCCATACTACCTAACATATAAAACAAAATGGTTAGAAATCAATATATATACGTGTATGTGTGTGTGTATGCATGTGTATGTGTGTGTATGCATGTGTATGTGTGTGTATGGATCATTATGTGTGTATGTGTGTAGGTATATTTGTGTCTTGTCTATGTGTATGTGTGTATGTGTGTATATGTATGTGTACATATGTGTGTGTGTGTACATATGTGTGTGTGTGCATGTGTATGTGTGTGTGCATGTATATGTGTGTGCATGTGTATATGTGTGTGCATGTGTATGCATTATGTGTGCATGTGTGTATGTGTATGCATTATGCATTCTGTATGTGTGTCTATGTGTGTATATTTGTGTATATGTGTGTGTGTCTATGCGTATATGTATGTGTGTGTGTGTCTATGCGTGTATATGTGTGTGTACATATGTGTGTGTGTGTGCATGTGTATGTGTGTGTGCACGTATATGTGTGTGCATGTGTATATGTGTGTGCATGTGTATGCATTATGTGTGCATGTGTGTGTGTGTATGTGTATGCATTATGTGTGCATTATGTGTGTATGTGTGTCTATGTGTGTGTATTTGTGTGTATGTGTGTGTGTCTATGCGTATGTGTGTGTGTGTCTATGCGTGTATGTGTGTGCGTAAGTGTGTGTGTGCGCATACCTGTCAGCCGTCTCCCTTCTCTCTCTCCCTCTCGCGCGTGCTCTTTCTCTCTCTCTCTCTCGGTCTTGCGTTCAAGGCCCGGCACAAATGTGCCGGGAGAATTGAAATTTTTTTTTAAACATTGCAGAGCGTCGCATATGCGACGCTCTACAGTTTGCCAACGTCGTTAATAGCGTCGCTAACCAGCGACGCTACTAGCGACGCTTGTGGTTTAGCGTCGCATAAGCGACGCTATCATCGCTTATGCCACGAGGCTCAGCCAAAAAAAAAAAATCCTAAATTTTTACCGTCGCTTATGCGATGATTTTGTCGCATAAGCGACGGTTTTCGTCTTTTTCATCGCATAATCCGATTCGGGGGCGTCGCTATGCCCCCCTTTTTCTTGTAGTGGTTGGATATATAATCTCGCCCTCCCTTTGGGTCCTCAAAGATATGTATGTTCAAACTCTTCAAGAATCTTATGCAACGAACTGCTTTCCTTGTGAAGAGATAGAGAAGGAATGATCCCTATTTTCTTTATGGACTAGTTTCTCTTAAGAAAAAGGGGTCAAGTCTACCATGATAGACAAAGAGGATGTAAATGTCCACAGAAATGGTTCCTATAAGAAATGGAATTGTGGATCTATCCATCAGAAGAGAATGGATGGATAAGTCTAGTTATGGAATGATTGAAAGGATGGATGTAGCTATGATGGCGTTAAGTGGTATTTTCAATTGATCCATTTAGGATATTTGTGCTTGTCCACACTAGATAAGTGCATGTAAGAATTCATATCAAAAGGGGTATTGGAAGCTCACATGCACATAGAATAGTGCATGAGCTTAATCATTTATGTCATCCAGATAAGGCATAAGTGAATAGAAAAAGGCTTCTTATTAAATTGAAATGGAATCACCACATAGACATTCTTGAAAATTGGAAATAATACACTCATTGTATCATGGAATTAAAGAAAAATGGAAATTATTGGTGTGTTGTATGTAGATTCCTACATTGAATGGAGTTCCAAGTGTGAATTATGTGCATGCTTGAAAGAGGGGAAAGAATGTTTAAACATCATGGATAATTTCAACAAGGGATCTATTTTTCACTATGCATGCGTATTTATGGCATAAACATGGGCTAATGGGATAAGAGGAATATGATGTTTATTATATTCAAACGTAAGATATGAAATGACTTCTTGATATGGGCAAACTATAAAACAGAATCGGCTATTGAGCCAAATGTCACGAATAAACCATTAAACTTTTGTGTTAGCTTATTTCAAAAGCTGAAAACGTCAACATTGGTAGAAAGTCTTGAGCTTAAAGACCCCTTATAGATTTCTAACTTCCATAATAACACATCACATGTTTGATGAACATCGCCAAGGAATTAATCACTGAATCGAAAATTTATCTCTTTTTATTCAACCATCAGTTCATGGTGATAAGAACTTGGAATGCAATTTTTTTGTAAAAGAAAATAAGCAGTGTTGGAAACCCTATGGATAGCGATGGGATAATCTTTGAAGTTTCTTTCAAAATGATGAAATATTTCATCTTTTTAATCAATCTTTAATTTTCGTAATATAAGTCTCCATTTCTATGAGAACGATGAATTTTTCGGTGTTTAAGAGATTTGATTTGGAAGTAAATATTCATGTGGAAAGACTTGAGAAAAAAGCGGTAAACGAATGCAATTATCTAGAGAATAGGTAAAATAAAGGCTTCAAAGATACAATAAACATTATTTATCGATGTTTCATAACATCGCCAAGGGACTATTTCTCAAATCGGTGAAGGATTGAATTATTTTCTTGAGGATAGATTAATGATTGGAAAACGATTATTTTCTAGGAGATTTATTCCTAAGAATGTGGAAAAGTGATGCTTAGTTTGAAAAAAGCATCTCTATTGTCAGATAACATAGAAATTATATTTTTAGAGGAAGAAAATACTTAAGGAATAGGAAACATTCATTCATAAGAAAACGGAATTTCAACCACAACTAAGGCTTGGTAAGCATAAAACTAAGAAATCTACCAGAGCATTTCAATCTGTGATGTTGAGTGATTTCGACTTGATTACAAAGAAAGGAAAATGGGTTTCTTAAAGATTCTATCCAATCCAATGTGAAAGAAGTGTTAACCAGATGCTATGAGACATCTAGGCTTACACTACTACAAAAGACAATTCGATGGTATTGGGCACTAGATTTGTAGACAAGGGGAGCTTGAACTCATGGCGGGAGTGGAACACTAGATGACTTGCTCAATGAGTATGAGAGCAAAGAGGATGATCACATTGATTGAAAATAAATAAATTTCTTATTGGTTTTCTGAGAAACTCAGGAAATTGGTTGGTTGAATAAAATGAGAACACAAATTTCGTTAAATCTTTCAATTTTTGCGAATAAAGAATTAATATGGGGGAAGAAGTTATATTTGAAGTGATACTTTTGAACAAAAGACACACTACTTGACAAGCATTAATTCTTTTGCAAATGCTAAGGAGTACGCTTAGTAACAAGTACTTTTTGTTTGAGATTCTAAATTCAAAACCAAGGTATATTCAAGTTAAGGACTTGAGCATATCCATAGTAAGGTACTTGAGAGTGGGAAATATTTACTCGTTATAATTGAAGAGAGGTTGGAAAGTATGACAATCTACTTAAGTCAAAGGGAGGACATAAAGTTGTTCATCCGCTCGGTGCAGTGATCCTCCTCTGCTACTCTACTCCTCCTTCTTAACCTTGCTTGGCTCCTCTGCCTCCTACGTTGATCCCTCCCCCCCTCCCTCTTATAGATTTTACTAGGTGGAGTTAGAGAGTTCTAAGGCTCACATACTAATGATTTAACATTGTCCAATTGTGGTGTAGGCTACCCAATTATATGCTTAATCTTGGGTCCATGGTTTTGATCCTTTTGTAGCAACATCCTTGTCATTTATTCCCTAGCAAGCACATGGCTTCCCTATGTTCACTTCTTTCCTACGCTTACATGATGAGTACCTTCCTCTCTCACTTGAGCCGAGTAGGAAGGAGAACAACCATGAGGAGGTTTTGGAGTTATTACGAATAAAGTATGGAAGGTATAACAAACTGATTGAAAGAGTGCCTTTCTAAATGGTGACTTGCAAGAAACAGTGTACAAAAGGGATCCTCATGACTTTGACGAAAAGATGTTTTCACCTCGTGTGAGGACGTACTGTGTGGGAATAAGCAAGCAAGAACCAAGGGAATGAAACCAAAGAATCATGGAATATATGATCGAATGTAGTAATACATAGAGTGATGTACACCACTTCCTCTACATGAACAAGCATAATCTCATTTTGTTTATGTAGATTATCTGATTGTGATCAGGAATGATGAATCTACCGTAAAAAAAAACGAGAGAAATATTGGCATGGAGTTTAGGATATCTGTTTGTGGAATGAAGTCGTCGATAAAGAGGATGGTACACTTCTTAAGGAAAGGAAATACGCATTTGATTTAGTTTCTAAGCTTGGAATGTGTCATTGCAAGCCTATTACCAACCCATTCGAGCAGAAAGTATAACCAAGTTCTTACGAAGAAGATGAAATGTTGGATGTCAAATTTGATAGGTCAGTTGTTGGATCATTATTTTATGCAAGTGTCGCGAGAGCTGATTAGGCAGATGTAGTTAGTTGTTTATGTCAATATACTCAGGCATCAAAGGTTCCATGTCTACGTGTATCTATATTGTATCCTTCATGTACCCTTTAAATATTATTGAAACCTTGGATTGAACACTTGGGTTATTACCTTTTCTTATTTGAGATCTAAACGCGATGGTTGCAACCCTTAGGCTTGATTTATCATAAAGAGTTGGCAATTGTAGTCTTGGGGAAGGCTTCTTCAAGTTCCGCCTTGAGGTGTACGTGAGAGAAGGATTCTCATTAGATTAAAAAATCATGTGCTACCCATGTTTTGGACCTTGGAAAAGTATCCACATACAAGAAATTTGGTTGGGAAACTTGGAAGAGTGATGGACCATACCTCCCGTTGGCTTGGAGGTATATGTATGGGTAGAGTTGGCTGGTTCACTACAAGGAATACGGGCGTGTAGCGATGGTTAACGCGATAGAATTTCATCGCTATAAAATTGCAACTCGCATCGGAATTACCGTCGAGCACGGACCGTCGATTATACGTCGCAAAAACGACGGTATTTGCGACGCTTCCGTTTAATGTCGCTTAAACGACGCTTGTCAAATGCGTCGCTTAAGCGACGCATATTTTTGCGTCGCATAAGCGACGGTTTACACCGTCGTATACGTGACGCTAAGCAAATGTCGCTTATACGACGACGCGTTGCATCGCTTATACGAGGATCTGTTGACGGACAAAAATTAAAACGTTGGAGGCTCTGCAATCGGCATTTTCACGCATCCGATCGAAGAGCTCTCCAACGTTCGCAATTGCGCTAAGCTTACGAGCTGAAGCAAGTATATGCAGAATTGTTGTTTTGCTTAAGCTCTCTGTTATTGTGTCCCTCTGTCTTTGTTTCTCTCTTTCTACATCTTTCTCTCTTTGAATTTTCTCTCTCTCTCTCTAGATCTCACTCTCTCTCTCTCTCTCTAGATCTCTCTCTCTCTAGATCTCTCTCTCTCTCTCTAGATCTCTCTCTCTCTCTCTCTCTCTCTCTCTCTCTCTCTTTTCTCTCTCGTTATTGCAGGTTATTCAAGAAGCTAACCAAGCAAAAACTATGGATCACAATTGTAAGTACAATTTCTATTATTTGTAGATCATTTGAATTGTGTTATTTTCAATACATACCATACTCACACTTATTGATATGCACTCATACACTTATACATGATGAAGAAGCACACACACATGCATATACCTACATATACACATATACATGCACATACACACACATACACATAGAGTTATACATATACACACACATACACAAGAACATGCACATATTGATACATACATATACACTTATACATGCACATGCATATACATACATATACACACACATACACATGCACATATACACATATACATGCAAATACACACACATACACATAGAGTTATACATATACATGCATATACATATACACACATACACATGCACATGCACATACATACATATACACACACATACACATGCACATACATACATATACACACACATACATATACACTTAGGTACACATATGAATGAATTATATAATTAAAGTATTAAAACACATGCTTAATATAAACAATAATAACAATCAATAGAACAAAACTCTTCATTACTTAATACCATACACACAATTCAAAACATGACTGAAATGAAAAATATATAGAAAAAAAAAATATATATATATATATATATCAATGTAAATACATATAATCCAATGTCATAATCAACTAAAATCCTAATCATCATCATCATCATCAGCAATATCATGATCATCCTCATCTTCCTCATCCTCATCCTCATGATCACCGTGTGACGATCGAGATCGTCCCTCCTGTGTCTGTCTCTCCACCTCATCCATATTTGTCTCCCCATAATACTCCTGTATTACATATAACAAACATAAATCAATAAAATAATTAAAACATTCATAACAACAAAATAATTATATAAAATTTAAAAATACTCACAAAGGCATCAGGATGATCTTGTATATACTCGCTCAAACGCCGATATCCAAAATGTGTAGCATACTTGATCTCGTGTTTCGTAGGATATCGGCCATAATCCTTTCGCTGCAATGAAACAAACAAAAAACATTACTTGCTTGCATTTTAACTAAAATAAAAAATATACTCACAATAACACATATACTTACAAACGTAGCTACAAAACCATTATGGCCCATTTGGCCTAAGTGCGATGTGTGGCCCGACTCCACTCTCTTCTTTGCAGCAGCCTGTTTATTCAAGGAAAAAAATACATAAATTAAATTAAAAAATTACTACAATATCTAAAAATTATAAATATAAACTATTAATTTGTGTACCTTCTGCTGAGGAAATGACTCCTGAAGACGTAGCTGTCTACGAAAAAACTGCCACAACTCAGGTGGTATGTTAGCTCGCCTCTTATTTTTTTCGACCATACAATATCTCCTGTTAACTTAATCTCAAACAGAAAAAAAAGTCAGAATACATACACATATATACACACATATACACATACACATACACATACACATACCCACATACACATATACATGCAAACATATACGCATGCATATATGTATATATATACACATATACATACATATAACATAAACACACATATACATATGCACATATATACGTACACACACATGCATGCATATACACTCATTCATACAAAATACATGCATTTATCCCATAATAATATGTGTTGTGTATATGTGAATATGTGTGTATGTATAAATGTGTATATGTGAATATGTGTGTATGTGTAAATATGTATATGTGAATTTTTTATTTATGTAGATAATCAAATTATTAATATCAAATACCATTATTTGTAGATTCTGATCAATCAGATGGAACTCCACCACCGTCTCCTCATCGTGCAACGACTTTATACTGTAAGTTTATGAAATATTTAATTTTAACTATATTTGATGGATACATAACTTATATTTTTTTTTAATGTTTCTTATGATGTGCAGATTCTGATCAATCAGAGGGTACTCCACCACCTCCTACCCATGCAACGACTTCACATGTGTCCTCCGATAGGAATTATGATGAATTTTACTATCAAGAGCATATTATATGTTGGTGTAACTCTTGTTATGGCACGTATCGAAGACCACGATTGGAATGTATTCAACATGAGGCAGAGTATGGTACTTTTGAGCATGCACCATCACCTAGTCAACGTGATAATGCTTGGGTATGTATTTTCTATATATATTAATGTCATTTTTTTATTTAAAAACCATGTATAAAATCAAATTATTATTGATATACAGCAATACTTGCTCGATGATGATGATGATGATGATTTTTCTCATAATGTTAATATACCTCGTACACGTCATGGACTTGCTGTTCATCAATTACAAGCAGAGGTTTCTAGAAATCCTCTACCTCCTGGTTTAGAGAATGAAACGGCTGGAGATTATCCATTGCCAGCTCGTGATCGTTCTTTAGTAAAAACATATGATAGAAGAAGATATGGAGGATGGAATAGAGGACCACTTCCTTTAGATGGAGAGGTTTTCAACTTTTGGGGTAATCGCTATATGATTGCTCCATCCACTATTACTAATGCTGGTCGTGGTCTCTTTATTGTAGAGGATTTGTATGTGCCTCCGAACTCTGAAGTCACTCTTATGTCATTTTGTGGTCCTATATATGGATGGGGAGATTGGCATCGACTTTCACGTCATGTTCAAAGCATGAGTACTTATGGAATATGCTTGAACGCAGCATCTCTTACTAGTAGAAGGATTTTACATGTAGAAAATGAAAGATTATATATTGATGGAAGACCTTACACACATGGAAATATAGCAGGTTTAATAAATAGTAGTCGAGGGTTACATAATAGTTCAAGGACTAATTGCACATTTGAGGAGCGTGAAAATAGTCATGAATCACCATACATGAGTAGAGATGTATCAAGATACATAGTTGTCAATGCTATTACTACATTACATGCTGGTGATGAACTATTAGTGAATTATGGATGGCGTAGACCTCCAAGAGCACCTTTTAGCTAGAGAGAATAAAAATTTTCTATCCATATTTAATAAGTTATATACTTAATTTTATATTTGAAGTTTAATTTTTATTCATTTATGAAATACTAATGAGTTTTATTTATATGTGTAGATTCCAACGTATGATGTTGATGATCTTCGTCCACAACATTCACAATTACCAATAAGACCTCATTTATCAGAAGCTTCCATGAGGAGGCTATGCAAAACTAAGCATGTGCAATATGCAAAGTTGAAAGATCTATATTCAAAAGATGATAAAGTACAAGATTTGTGTGACAATGATGAAGATGATGGCATGGTAGATTTTATTGAGGATTGGTATCAAAATGACAGTGAGAGCATGGATATTTCTAAAAATGAGAAATATCTTCGAGAGGAATGTCTAAAGCATGTATATGAAGGAAGTCATTTGACACGACTAAATGCGAGCTTACTTATTCTCAACCTTCAAAATCATTTTGGATGGAGTAATGTATCTGTTTGGACACTATTAAGGTATAAATTTCAATTTTCTATCTATTTATATATATATATATATATATATATATATATATATATATATATATATATATATATATATATATATATATATATATATATATATATATATATATACATGTAGGTTTTTATTCTTACTTTAGATAAGGTTATAAGAACAAGAACTTGAATTGAATGGAAACTTTTTATCCGCGCATCTTTTAAAACTATTAATGCAGCTTTCCAAATATTCGCAATGATGACATGGATGAGTCGCATGCACAGAGGTTACTCAAGAGACAGTAGTCCACTTTGTATCCTAAAGTTTAGATGCTCATCATTGACATGCAAGAGGTTTACTGCATACCCGAGAAATCCTGCTCTATCTTGACTAACCTCTGTGCATGCAATTCATCCATGTCACCATTATATGAACATATGTGTGAGTTGACAAGATATGATTGTTTTGCGTAAATATTTTGAAAGATGCATTAATAGTTTTAAAAGATGCGCGGACAAAAAGTATCTATTCAATTCAAGTTCTTGTTCTTACCTTATCTAAAGTAAGAATAAAAACCTACATGTATATATGTATGTATATTTATTTATCTTATTTAATATATCTTTTTTTGATAAACTTACAGGTTATTATCTGAAAAGTTTTTACCAAGTCAAAATATTCTTCCTACCTCACATGATGAAATGAAGAAGATAATCAACAATCTTGGTATAGATTATCAATGTATACATGCATGTCCTAACGATTGTATTTTATATAGAGGTGAATATGCAGACTCTTTGACATGTCCCAAATGTCAATCTCCTCGATATAAGGGTGAAGAAGGTAAAATCCCGAATAAGGTATTGAGACATTTTCCATTGGCTCCACAGATTAGACATATGTTTCAAAGCCCCGAATTATCAAACCTTTTGACTTGGGGACATGATCACAAAAGTACTGATGGAATAATCAGAATTCCTCATGATAGTGTTTCTTTTCAGCATATTGATTCTACATGGCTTGAGTTTGCACAAAATCCACAGAATCTAAAGTTAGGAGTTGCATTAGATGGGGTTAATCCATTCTCCATGAAATCCAGTAAATGGTCAACATGGCCAGTGGTAGTCATAAACTACAATCTTCCGCCATATCTTAGCATTAAAAAGGAACATTTAATGCTTTCACTTTTAATCCCAGGCAAAAGACAAGTTAAAGATATGAATGTATATCTTGCTCCTCTCATTGACGATCTTCAAGAGTTATGGAGAGGTATTAATGTCATTGATATATCGAAAAGCATCAATGAAAGACATTTTACGATTCGTGGTATTGTGTCATGGACTATTCACGATTTTCCTAGATATGGCGTTTGTTCAGGTATTGATGTAATTTTTTTATTCAATATGCATGTAAATAAATATGATTTAATCTAATTATATTTTTATCCTTTTCCATGATGCAGGAATATCTACTAAGGGTTATAAAGCTTGTCCATATTGTGGTGATTGGTTGAGATCAATCTATAGTAAGAATCTCAACAAAAATATTTATCTTCGACATCGACGATTCTTGCCTGATGATCATCCATTAAGATCTAAAAGAGAAGCGATACATTTTAATGGAAAGCTTTAAACAGGCCAATATCCAAAACCTATGACGCCTATGGATTGGTATAAAAAATGGACAGATGGACCTCTGATAGATCCAGAAGCAGAAATCTTCAGTGATGATTCAGATAATGAGTATGTGAACAGAGGTAAAGGGAAATTGGCACTCGCAGAGAACATATCAATATGGTATTCTTTGGAGTATTGGAAAGAGTTAAAAGTATGTCATCTTCTTGATCCTATGCATATATTCAAAAATATTGGTTATTCACTATGGCAGCATCTTCTTGGACTAAAAGATACCACAACATCAAGGAATGATTTGAAAGATCAAAAATCCAAACCAAAGTTATGGCCAGTTTTTGATAGACATCGACAAGAAACGACTTATGCATCTGCTCCTTGGGTACTTACAACAAAAGAGATACAGACTATCAACAATAGAATTCAATTGATTAAGACTCCGACAGGATATGGAGCATCGTTTCAAAACATGTTTACTATGGATGATAAGAGCTTATCTGGATTAAAGACCCATGACTGGCATAACTTTTTGGAACATATTTTACCTTTGGTTATCGATGGATGTACAACGAAAGGAGTACGAGATGTGATCTATCGTCTTGGATCACTTATAAGGTAATTATGATACTTTTATATAATTTAATATGTATGAATATTGGATATCTTTTATTTTTTAATTAACTTCTTTACAATTGTTTTTATGATTTGTATAGGTGGATTACATCCAAAGAGATCGATAAAAATTCGATCCCACAAAAAAAACGTGAATGCAAAGAGCTACTATGTTTGATGGAAAAGGAACTTTCTACTTTATTTTTTGATATTCAAGTTCATTTACTAGTCCATCTTGTAGATGAGATAGAGATTGCCGGTGTTGTCAACACTCGATGGATATTTTGGGTTGAGCGATTTATGGGAATACTAAAAGGTTATGTGCGACAAAGAGCAAAACCAGAAGGATCCATGGCAAAGGGTTGGATGCTTGAAGAGTGCATGTATTACGTTAGTGAGTACCTTGAAAGAGTTCATGAAGAAGCTCCACGTGCATGGACCAACGAGTCTTCTTCAAAAATAACAGATGAGGTATTATCAGGTAAGGGGGTTCCATTCTTATTTACATTTCAAGAAAAAAATGATGTTTCTACTTTTGTAGCATATAATAGCGAATGCATGCAAGCATTCGTTAACGAGTACGAGGAACTTCAAAGTCTCCAAAGTAAAAGGCAAAAAAACAAAAGATCTAGACGTAATCTCGATAATAATGAGATTACAGATATACCTTCTTTCACAGATTGGCTATATAGTCGTTTGCAACGTGCCAACGCAAATAATGAAGAAATCTCATATGAGCAAAGAGAGTTAATGATAGGTTGTGAACAAAAGGTAATTTTATTAAAATATATATTTTATTTTTTTCATATATGTATGTTAGTTTCTATTTACTAATTGAATTTATTTTGCAGGCTCGAATGTTCACTAATATGTGGGCTTTTGGACAGCATATTAGAATCAAAGCCATTGATTCTTTACGTAAAACAAAGGATTCTAGTATTGTTGCTTGTTTCAAGCAACTATCACGTGCTAGCTCAAAAGACACGAACCTTATAGATAGCGAACTTGGTTACGTAGGATCTATTGTTGGTATCTACGAAATTTCATTTCGTACATTCAAACACGTAGAAAAAATTATATATATATTTTTTAGAGTTAGTTATTTTTTAAAGCACCTAATAATGGGACATTTTTGTTGTTATATATTTTGATAGGTCATTTTGAAGGTTGACTGGTATCGAGTGGAGTACAAAGGTAGTAATTCTACAATAAGAAAGGAATTATCTGGGTTTTGGGCAATTGATTCTTCCAAGGTAATGCGATCTACTAAAGAACCATATATTCTTCCTAGGCATATTGAACAAGCATTTTTTTATAAAAACCCAGATGCTCATCCTTGGTGGCAAGTCATTCATGTGCAACCTAGAGGTAGGATATTGTTTGAACAGTTTATTGTTAGAGAGATTGAAGAAAGTCCTCTTGATGATTCAGCATCAGATATTGATACATCAACATCTGGAATAGAAATTAGACTCATTATACGTGATAATGATACTAATCTTTTTGATGAAGAGGATAATTCTCTACATGCTGATTCTACTGATGAGGAAGAGGAATTACTAGAAATAGATATTAATCCACCAATAGATGATGTGATTCATGAGAACATAGATTTAACAATAGAAGAAATAAATGAAATCAATAAGGATAATGAAGATGAGACTATATTGATGTCTTACCAAAATGATGGCAATAATGAAAACATAT
Organism: Ceratopteris richardii; assembly: GCA_020310875.1. Lineage (NCBI taxonomy): Eukaryota > Viridiplantae > Streptophyta > Polypodiopsida > Polypodiales > Pteridaceae > Ceratopteris > Ceratopteris richardii. Next base: position 107,748,328 of record CM035420.1, read on the forward strand.
GAGCAGATTAGATAGTAACTTGAAGCTTCTGAATGGATATCAGATAATAGGTTTTTTTTATTAACTTGAATAACGATGAATCCTACTAGAGAGATGAAATCATGTTCTTCTAAGTTAGAACATGAAGCTCGGGGGTATGCCTAATAATTTTATATATAGCTTTATCTTCGAGGAGTAAATTTTTATCATGTATGTATGCATATGTGTGTGTATTCATGTGTATTATATGTATACATATATTATTATGCATATATATGTATTTCATGTATATGTATGTGTTTGCATGTGTGTGTTATATGTATACATGTATTCATGTATGTAATATATGCAAGTGTTTATAATTGTGTACATGTATATATGTATATGTGTCTATGTGTAAATATGTACATGTAAATATGTATGCATGTATATATATGTTTATGTGTGCATGTAGGCATGTACATGTATGTGTAAATATGTACATGTAAATATGTTAGTATGTATATATATATTTATATGTGCATTTAGGCATGTATGTGTGAAGCATAATATATCTACTCCATTTTATATTTATGTATCCTATCTACATGATGTGTATATATCTTTACATATATTATGAATCATGATCCTCGTTGATTCGAGTAGCTATATATAGAGGCATAAGGTTGGGAGGAGAGACATCTCTCTAGTAGGATGTCGGAGGTGTACATATACTTCAAACATATGGCTAAAAGGTTGAATTAGAGTTTTTAAATTAGGGATTTCAAAACCCTAATATCGAGATTAGTGTTCTCTCTCTCTCTCTCATATACATACATACCATGCATTGTTACGACGATGCACCATAAGTGTCCGCATCTCTTTTAAACACCATTTAAGAGACCACCCTGTCCCAAACTCTGTCTCAAGTGAACTGAGCACGTACTTTTTATCCCTCTCATCATGCTCACTAGAAAAATAAAAAACATAATATAAATAAAACATAAGATATATATTTCAATTTATATGTAAAACTTTTACTTACTTCCACGGTAAGTGGATAAAGCGCAGGTAAGAGTCGCATAGTGCATGCATTCTCCTCTTGAACTCCAATCCATTTCCTATGTATACAATATTCCCCTCTGGCTCTATGTCGCACTCTAGTCCTAACGTGCCTATGCATGTCCTCATAGGCAACGTCTTTGCTCTCCTATCACGTGCTGGAGGTGGTATAGGTGTCCTGAAAATACATAGATAGAAATAAATAAAAATATGTGCTATAATATCATTAAAAAAGTTTATGAAAAAAAACATACCTATGAGCAGATAGCTCTCTTCCTGCATGTGGATCTGCAGAAGAGCCCTCGTCTGATCGCGTAAGCATCTGGATCATATAATCCAACTCCTCATCGGACATCTCTACGTAGTCTCGCATTATGGCCCCTAGAGTATCTGACGGAACTCTTGCTCTCATAAGACTTTTTATGAGAGTGAGTTTCGCCTTTCTCTCTCTACTGGGATCCATACTACCTAACATATAAAACAAAATGGTTAGAAATCAATATATATACGTGTATGTGTGTGTGTATGCATGTGTATGTGTGTGTATGCATGTGTATGTGTGTGTATGGATCATTATGTGTGTATGTGTGTAGGTATATTTGTGTCTTGTCTATGTGTATGTGTGTATGTGTGTATATGTATGTGTACATATGTGTGTGTGTGTACATATGTGTGTGTGTGCATGTGTATGTGTGTGTGCATGTATATGTGTGTGCATGTGTATATGTGTGTGCATGTGTATGCATTATGTGTGCATGTGTGTATGTGTATGCATTATGCATTCTGTATGTGTGTCTATGTGTGTATATTTGTGTATATGTGTGTGTGTCTATGCGTATATGTATGTGTGTGTGTGTCTATGCGTGTATATGTGTGTGTACATATGTGTGTGTGTGTGCATGTGTATGTGTGTGTGCACGTATATGTGTGTGCATGTGTATATGTGTGTGCATGTGTATGCATTATGTGTGCATGTGTGTGTGTGTATGTGTATGCATTATGTGTGCATTATGTGTGTATGTGTGTCTATGTGTGTGTATTTGTGTGTATGTGTGTGTGTCTATGCGTATGTGTGTGTGTGTCTATGCGTGTATGTGTGTGCGTAAGTGTGTGTGTGCGCATACCTGTCAGCCGTCTCCCTTCTCTCTCTCCCTCTCGCGCGTGCTCTTTCTCTCTCTCTCTCTCGGTCTTGCGTTCAAGGCCCGGCACAAATGTGCCGGGAGAATTGAAATTTTTTTTTAAACATTGCAGAGCGTCGCATATGCGACGCTCTACAGTTTGCCAACGTCGTTAATAGCGTCGCTAACCAGCGACGCTACTAGCGACGCTTGTGGTTTAGCGTCGCATAAGCGACGCTATCGTCGCTTATGCGACGAGGCTCAGCCAAAAAAAAAAATCCTAAATTTTTACCGTCGCTTATGCGATGATTTTGTCGCATAAGCGACGGTTTTCGTCTTTTTCATCGCATAATCCAATTCGGGGGCGTCGCTATGCCCCCCTTTTTCTTGTAGTGGTTGGATATATAATCTCGCCCTCCCTTTGGGTCCTCAAAGATATGTATGTTCAAACTCTTCAAGAATCTTATGCAACGAACTGCTTTCCTTGTGAAGAGATAGAGAAGGAATGATCCCTATTTTCTTTATGGACTAGTTTCTCTTAAGAAAAAGGGGTCAAGTCTACCATGATAGACAAAGAGGATGTAAATGTCCACAGAAATGGTTCCTATAAGAAATGGAATTGTGGATCTATCCATCAGAAGAGAATGGATGGATAAGTCTAGTTATGGAATGATTGAAAGGATGGATGTAGCTATGATGGCGTTAAGTGGTATTTTCAATTGATCCATTTAGGATATTTTTGCTTGTCCACACTAGATAAGTGCATGTAAGAATTCATATCAAAAGGGGTATTGGAAGCTCACATGCACATAGAATAGTGCATGAGCTTAATCATTTATGTCATCCAGATAAGGCATAAGTGAATAGAAAAAGGCTTCTTATTAAATTGAAATGGAATCACCACATAGACATTCTTGAAAATTGGAAATAATACACTCATTGTATCATGGAATTAAAGAAAAATGGAAATTATTGGTGTGTTGTATGTAGATTCCTACATTGAATGGAGTTCCAAGTGTGAATTATGTGCATGCTTGAAAGAGGGGAAAGAATGTTTAAACATCATGGATAATTTCAACAAGGGATCTATTTTTCACTATGCATGCGTATTTATGGCATAAACATGGGCTAATGGGATAAGAGGAATATGATGTTTATTATATTCAAACGTAAGATATGAAATGACTTCTTGATATGGGCAAACTATAAAACAGAATCGGCTATTGAGCCAAATGTCACGAATAAACCATTAAACTTTTGTGTTAGCTTATTTCAAAAGCTGAAAACGTCAACATTGGTAGAAAGTCTTGAGCTTAAAGACCCCTTATAGATTTCTAACTTCCATAATAACACATCACATGTTTGATGAACATCGCCAAGGAATTAATCACTGAATCGAAAATTTATCTCTTTTTATTCAACCATCAGTTCATGGTGATAAGAACTTGGAATGCAATTTTTTTGTAAAAGAAAATAAGCAGTGTTGGAAACCCTATGGATAGCGATGGGATAATCTTTGAAGTTTCTTTCAAAATGATGAAATATTTCATCTTTTTAATCAATCTTTAATTTTCGTAATATAAGTCTCCATTTCTATGAGAACGATGAATTTTTCGGTGTTTAAGAGATTTGATTTGGAAGTAAATATTCATGTGGAAAGACTTGAGAAAAAAGCGGTAAACGAATGCAATTATCTAGAGAATAGGTAAAATAAAGGCTTCAAAGATACAATAAACATTATTTATCGATGTTTCATAACATCGCCAAGGGACTATTTCTCAAATCGGTGAAGGATTGAATTATTTTCTTGAGGATAGATTAATGATTGGAAAACGATTATTTTCTAGGAGATTTATTCCTAAGAATGTGGAAAAGTGATGCTTAGTTTGAAAAAATCATCTCTATTGTCAGATAACATAGAAATTATATTTTTAGAGGAAGAAAATACTTAAGGAATAGGAAACATTCATTCATAAGAAAACCGAATTTCAACCACAACTAAGGCTTGGTAAGCATAAAACTAAGAAATCTACCAGAGCATTTCAATCTGTGATGTTGAGTGATTTCGACTTGATTACAAAGAAAGGAAAATGGGTTTCTTAAAGATTCTATCCAATCCAATGTGAAAGAAGTGTTAACCAGATGCTATGAGACATCTAGGCTTACACTACTACAAAAGACAATTCGATGGTATTGGGCACTAGATTTGTAGACAAGGGGAGCTTGAACTCATGGCGGGAGTGGAACACTAGATGACTTGCTCAATGAGTATGAGAGCAAAGAGGATGATCACATTGATTGAAAATAAATAAATTTCTTATTGGTTTTCTGAGAAACTCAAGAAATTGGTTGGTTGAATAAAATGAGAACACAAATTTCGTTAAATCTTTCAAGTTTTGCGAATAAAGAATTAATATGGGGGAAGAAGTTATATTTGAAGTGATACTTTTGAACAAAAGACACACTACTTGACAAGCATTAATTCTTTTGCAAATGCTAAGGAGTACGCTTAGTAACAAGTACCTTTTGTTTGAGATTCTAAATTCAAAACCAAGGTATATTCAAGTTAAGGACTTGAGCATATCCATAGTAAGGTACTTGAGAGTGGGAAATATTTACTCGTTATAATTGAAGAGAGGTTGGAAAGTATGACAATCTACTTAAGTCAAAGGGAGGACATAAAGTTGTTGATCCGCTCGGTGCAGTGATCCTCCTCTGCTACTCTACTCCTCCTTCTTAACCTTGCTTGGCTCCTCTGCCTCCTACGTTGATCCCTCCCCCCCTCCCTCTTATAGATTTTACTAGGTGGAGTTAGAGAGTTCTAAGGCTCACATACTAATGATTTAACATTGTCCAATTGTGGTGTAGGCTACCCAATTATATGCTTAATCTTGGGTCCATGGTTTTGATCCTTTTGTAGCAACATCCTTGTCATTTATTCCCTAGCAAGCACATGGCTTCCCTATGTTCACTTCTTTCCTACGCTTACATGATGAGTACCTTCCTCTCTCACCTAAGATTCATAGATCATTATGCATTTTTCAAGAGATTCCATTGTCAATTTCCTCTATTGTGGGTAGCCGAGTGGGTTTCCATCTAAACAGATCCTCATTCTTGACTCAGTACAATTACCTTATGGGATTGAGCTTTTGCTATTATTGAGATGTTGATTGTTTGAGTGGTTCAAGTATTGTCCTTTCAAATCAATGCTTTTCTTTCCCCTTAACTCTGTTTTTTCTTCAAAAAAGGTATCTGAAGGTCCTATAGGAAGAGATTTCTAATGATATAGTACTCCCACTACATCTCCACATATTCGGTGTACATGGTTTTATCTCTGTGCTATCTCCGTCTATCCTTCCCCTTAAGAAGATTCTTGGGAAGGTAATCTAAAATAGGGAAACCCTCTCTAAGTGGCGTCAAACTGCTCCCATGTGGCATTATGTTTTGAACTATCTTCTCAATTTACTATACAAACTTTATTTAAGTAAGTGACTCCTTGTTCATTTCTCTTCAGTGTATAGTATGTTTATGTTCTCTGGCTTATATGGAACAAATTGCATAGAAATAAGCTCCACTACCTCACTATATGGAATGAGGTTGTCAGATTCATTCAACCATTTCTTCAGTCCACTACCATGAAATATTGGATGGATCTAGCTATTCTCTAAAAATTGGAGCTGGTAAGCTATTTTTCCTATTCTGTTAAGTATTAAGAATGGTCCATAATACCTATGAGATAGTTATGAAAAAGCTTGCATATTCTTCGTTTTAAACCTAGATGGAACTCTAAGATAAACTTGCTCTCCTATCTCAAAGTGGATGTCTATCCCTTGAGGGTGAGAAAATGCTCTAGCCTTGTTGTTAGCTATCCTAATGTTGTCCTTAAAAATTTTAACCATACCTTTCATCTTTTGCAAGAAGTCCTTTGCAACTTGGCCTTTCTCATTCTGCAATCGAATTGCATAATGAGCTTTTGGCTGAAACTTGTAGATAACCATAATTGGACTATGCCTAGTGGAAGAGTGCTTGGCACTATTATATGCAAACTCCATTATATTTAAGTTGTATTCATACCTAGTTTGCCTTTCATTTACACATGCTCAAAGCATATACTATGTTTGCCCATTCTACTATGGATGCTCAGCCATACTCAAGCCATGTTTTGTATTCAAATATTTGAAAAGCACAATCCAAAAGTAAATTTTGTACCCTGATCTAAGACTATGTCTAAAGGAAGACCATATAGCCGCTATAAGTTCTCTACAAACAATCTAGCCAAGTGAGTTGTATTCATTATACAACATGTTTGAATAAACCTAGCCATTTTGGTTAACCTATCAAATTACCCAAATAGAGTTGTATCCCCTCTTTGTCGTAGGTAATCCTACTATAAAATCCATAGATATACTCTTCCACTTCCCATTGGGAATATCCAATGGGTGGAATGGTTCTCCAATCCTTAATATTTTAGCTTTATTGACCTCACATTTAATGCACTTAAGCATATACTCTAGGACCTCCTTATGAAGTACAAGCTAGCAAAACCGCATCTTAAGATGATCATAAGTCTTCTTGACTCTTGGGTGTCCCACACTCGGTGTCTCCGCACACTGATAATGAATGTGGCACCTCATCTCAAGGTGTTGTGGGACACACCATGAATTTCTTGTGTGTAACAAACTCATCATAAAGCTCTAGATAGGAGTTTTCCTCTTATTTTTGTTGTATTTCTCTACTTTTTGCTCTACATTTTGCTCTTGCTCAACCTCTTTTGGGTCCTCTAGTTGTTTCTCTCCAAGTGGAGAAGTATTCTGTAAAGGTTTCTTACCCTTAGGATCCCTTTTTACTTCCCCATTTTACTAACTAGAGTGTTTATAACCAATAAAAGTAACTTTTATTAGCAAGAAATGGAGACTAATAGCACTAGACACTTCCTTGATACAATTGAAGCCTTCCAAAGAAAAATTGAAGTGATCTTGGAAGCACAGAGTCTCTACTTACAGTTCTTGGCCCAAACAAAAATTCAAAATGTCGAGTGGGCATGAGAGGGATGTTAACACCAAAATCCAATAAAAAAAGATGCCAAAAGAGAGTGGAAATAGCTCAAAACATGAAAATTGAATAAAAAAGATGCACTTTTGCCCGTTGCAAGTCCTTGTAAGTCAATTATAAATAGCCTAGTACGTGCGCATGAAAGCTTTGATGTCACAAAAATCAACAAAAATACTCTACATCTAACCTCCAAGAAATGGCAATGACAGTCCCATGTTTGGATGATAGATAATGTTTATCGAAGGAGGTTTTCATGACTTCCCCATGGGTGGAGGGTTGAGACCACAAAAATTTCTCTACAGAGCTATTGTATGCTTGATTTTTGAGAAATCTATCTGATTAGGGGCTTAGGAACATCTTTTTTCTTTAGTATTTTCTTCTATGAACGAATTGCCTCCATGCTTTCATATAGCCACAAGCTTGCATAAAATCCATCATTGCTCATATAACTATGTGTGCTACTTGGGTACAATAGGTTCCAGAAACAAATGAACAAAAACATATGATGATTTTCTTCAGACCACAAACTTATGGAAGAATGGCCAGATTCACAAAACATTTCTGTATTATTTGATGAATAGGATCCTTGGTTTCTTTTGCCATGTCTTCTACTAACCCCTTTCCTCTATTTCTCTGCCATAATTGCATGCATTCCACAGTCAACACATTCCTCACTCAACTGTGCTCTTGGGTTACTTCATGATCCTATTTGATAACTATTTTCATTCAAGACCATTAAGAATTATAAAATAAAGACTATTTAAAGTCCTTTGAGAACCACATCTCTTTGTTTGCTCAGCATGGGATTATTCCCACACTCCCAACCCTCCTTTTGATGATGTCTTAATCTAGAATCAGAAATCATCCCTACTTGTGTCTATTAAATCTACGTGATCCGTGAGTTTCATCATGTCTTTTTGAACACATAATAGGAAGAAATTATAAGGAAATCATTATGATTACCTCCTCTTTTTTTGGTCCATTTTCACTTCTCCACGTATATAGGCAAATCTCATAGATTCTAGGCAATATGGAGTTGGTGTTGTGTGGGTGTATGTAATTACCCAACTTGGGCATTGAATCCATATTCCCTAAACTCATAGACTTTTCTTGTGATTGTCTCTTGGCTATGTATAATTCAAAACTTTGGGATGTTCATGGACATTAGTTGAACTTTCAAATGCCCTTGTGCCTCACAAAAGATTAGGAATAGTTGACCTTTGGTTAAGACATGATCTACGATTTGAAGACTGAGCTTGCCTCTTAATTTGGACTATATCTTCCTATGCTCTTGACTTCTAGTAAACTGAATAAGTAATTATGTTTTATGAATGACTACTACTCCTTGCTATTCTCTTTTCATGCAATATACAAGGTGGAGTGATGCAGTGTTTTTTTCCTCATCATGCTAGTCTCCCTAGGATCATCTTATTTGGTGATTCATCACCTCGGACAAAGCCTTTGGGGATCTTGCTTTCTTCCTTCATGACCTCATAGATGTGAAGGGGCTCTTCAATTTCTCATATAGTGCTCAAATCTCTCTTTTCTCTGCTTATTATAGTCTCGAGGGAGGGATGAAGGTGGCTCCTTGTCTTCATGACTAACTAGTGATCTATATATTCCAAGCTACTATACCAAGTCCTTGCCTGGGAGTAACTATCTTAGTTTTACTTCATGACATATTTTATGAAGTTGTATGATGAATTTGAGATTCTAACTATCCTTTTCATGAAGGATAGATATGAGCTTTGTAGGGATCAATAGTGATTAGAAACTGAATGTTTTCTTATGTAACTTGAGGATGGTGGCCTTCATTTCCCTATTGCTGAGTAGGAAACTCATGAGATGATTTATGTTCATTGGTGATTTCTTTTGCTATTATGGGTGCCCCCAATGTCATAATGATGGGTTGTATGACTGGCCCAATGGACCTTGACTACACATTCCTCACTATCAATTATTCTTGATGTTGTATTTTCATATTCATTAGGTTAACATGTCACATGGATCTTGAAATACGTTTCAAGATCTTCCATCTCAGAGGAGAGTTGGAACTGCAATTTATGTGGCCAAGCAATGTCTCTCAATAGTGCAACTTTGTTGTAAAATGTTGGCTTTCTATTTTATGTGTTTTAGGTTGGAAGGCTCTAGTACCCAAGGCACTTGGGGGCTTGCATGGACTTTCACCACACTTGGCATCACTCAAAGAGCATATCAGAGAATTTTAATAATGGAATTGTAATCATTTGTATTGATTGTTTAATTCCAATAACTATTACCGGTGTTTAATTTTGCAACACAACCTCTTGGGTTTGTTTTACTTCCAAAGTAGGAATGATTATTAAGTGCCTTATTGGTGACATGCATAAATGTTTGATTTCATTTTTGTGGTGTCCAAAACATTGTTCACAAGGTTAGTATCTCTAGTAAACAATCACATTGCCATACATCCCTCCAAACTCTGCAACAAAACCTTAACAATCTATTTGGAGACTATGCAATATTGAATCCACTCATCTTTAATGCTTTGCAAATAGTTTTTTCTTCAGAGGCACATGGATTAGTTTTCTTCAATGAGCATATGTGTTGTCTTCTAATTGATAGTAGGGTAGGTGGGGAGTGAAGTCTTAATTGTGTAGTACTTCGAGTGTCTGTTACAAGAATTAGGACTTGCACATGGGAATGATGAGTGTTCTTTTTACACTTGATGGTGGTTGAAGTTTGAATTTTGTGGGATCTTGGACTTTTGAGCTTTGACTTATGGATTGTAGGAACAAGAAGCTCTTCTTGAGGACTTGCCTCTAGATGATCAAGTCTTGTAGGACTGGATGCTCCTTGAAGAGGAAACTAAAATTGGAATGAGTGTTTAGTGTTTGCTTCAAATATAGTGTACTTGTACCTATATGTTTTAATTTTAAGTTGAGGAGCTTCCTTGGAAGGATATCAGTCTGACATAGGACTACATAGTGGGAATGATGATGGGCTGACTACACCCCAAGGGGATTGTGTTGCTTGCAGCTCAGAGAGTGTAGAGCTACAAATATGAAGGCTCTAGAGTTGAAGAGCTACATATTTGAAGACGTGAGGCCTCAAACATGGAATAGTTGAGCTATGTATGATCCTCCTACCTTATTTCTGTCGAGGGGGACAAAGTCTAGGGGGCGAGATTGTTGGATTATTGGGGTTGCTCACAATTTCTCTTGTGCATGTGTCCATGTGAACAATCTACTAAATACTTTTTTATATTTTCCTTATGATATGATGCGGAAGTCTTTTGAATAAATTCACCTTTTTGCACACATATAGAAGCTCACATGTAAAAATCCCATGCATGTCCTTTCTTAAGGATTTGTTAGTTAGAGAAGAAATATTTTTCAAGATATCAAAAAGATATGTTAGCTAGAGCATGTGCTCCCTTTCTGACTGATCAAAGGAGCACATGGAGAACTGTGCTTATGCTATATATAGAGCCTCATTACTTTAAGGAAAGTGGGGATTTCAGGTTTGATGTGATCCTCATGTACATATTGTTTATGAATAGAACACTACTCTCTTTTACCCCTAGTCTTCGTACATTCTTATATTCTATTTTTGTGAGTATGAGAGAATGAGTTGTGTGTATGTGTTCATGAATGTATCTCCTTTGATCTATGAGTAGGAGATTGCATTACTTTTATTTTTCACAAGGCAAGGATCCTACAGACAAACAGAGAGACATATAGAGAGATAGATAGATAGATAGATAGATAGATAGATAGATAGATAGATAGATAGATAGATATATCGATAGATAGATAGATAGATAGATATATAGATAGATAGATAGATAGATAGATCTATATATATATATATATATATATATATATATATATATATATATATATATATATATATATATATATATATATATATATATATATATATATATATATATATATAGATAGATAGATAGATAGATAGATAGATAGATAGATAGATCGATAGATATA
>CM035420.1:107769506-107779506 GCA_020310875.1 Ceratopteris richardii
AACCATTCGGGGTTTACAGGGTCTTGCTTTAGTGTATTTTCTATTCTATTGTGAAGCGCCCATTCTGGGAAGCACAGTGTATTGTTGAGTGCCTATTTCGGATCGGTATGTTCTGTTCTGCTGCGTTCGCTTAGTAGTTGTTCACATCTTAAAAGGTAGTTACGAACAAGTGGCAGTGTGTTACGAAGTTGTTCGGTAATGATTAAGTGTGTTGTTGAGCATTGTTAAGTGTGGCTAGCATATATCGGCAGAATAGGCAGTACGGAGTGATCTCACTGCGGGTTTGTTAAGGTTCTGCGAAGTAATCGAAGTCGGTATAATAGTCTGTGTTTTCTGAGGATTCTGTTCCCAGAAGGATTTGTATCTAGAAGAGCCTGTGAGCCTTCGGGACTAGTGATAAGCTGGTTACGATTCGGCTATTGTTTGCATACCACAAGTTGTATATCTTGGGTATAATGTTCGGTGTAACCCCAAGACAAGAAGAGGTACATCTTGAGTAAATCCAGTGAATGAGTAAAATAGCCAAGTAGTTTAAGTCAGATCGGATTACTGCTTTTTCACTATAGCAGAACCAGTCAGGGATTTCTAATGTTCAATAGGCCAGGTAGTTAACAGTGTTCAGTACTGAGCTAAGACGTGACAGCGTATTTAATGCTTATATGAGAGTTTGGGAAAATAGTACAGGGCCTCTGTCTAACAGACCCCTACCACTTCCAAGAACCCACGTGACTGCGAAGTAGAGTGCTTTTAAGTATCACATTAGACTAAAGTACTCTAAATCCAGATTTAGAAGCAATGTATTTTCTATTCTATTGTGAAGCGCCCATTCTGGGAAGCACAGTGTATTGTTGAGTGCCTATTTCGGATCGGTATGTTTTGTTCTGCTGCGTTCGCTTAGTAGTTGTTCACATCTTAAAAGGTAGTTACGAACAAGTGGCAGTGTGTTACGAAGTTGTTCGGTAATGATTAAGTGTGTTGTTGAGCATTGTTAAGTGTGGCTAGCATATATCGGCAGAATAGGCAGTACGGAGTGATCTCACTGCGGGTTTGTTAAGGTTCTGCGAAGTAATCGAAGTCGGTATAATAGTCTGTGTTTTCTGAGGATTCTGTTCCCAGAAGGATTTGTATCTAGAAGAGCCTGTGAGCCTTCGGGACTAGTGATAAGCTGGTTACGATTCGGCTATTGTTTGCATACCACAAGTTGTATATCTTGGGTATAATGTTCGGTGTAACCCCAAGACAAGAAGAGGTACATCTTGAGTAAATCCAGTGAATGAGTAAAATAGCCAAGTAGTTTAAGTCAGATCGGATTACTGCTTTTTCACTATAGCAGAACCAGTCAGTGATTTCTAATGTTCAATAGGCCAAGTAGTTAACAGTGTTCAGTACTGAGCTAAGACGTGACAGCGTATTTAATGCTTATATGAGAGTTTGGGAAAATAGTACAGGGCCTCTGTCTAACAGACCCCTACCACTCCCAAGAACCCACGTGACTGCGAAGTAGAGTGCTTTTAAGTATCACATTAGACTAAAGTACTCTAAATCCAGATTTAGAAGCAATGTATCCGGCCAACGGCTAGTATCCGGCTTAACCTTTGGCGCCGTCTGTGGGAAAGTGGCATCAGGTTGCCAGTTATCTGTGGGATAGTGGCACTAAAGTACCAGTTGTTGTCAGAAGTAAACATTTAGTTAACATTCGAGTAACTAGCAGAAGCAACAGACCCAGATTGTTGCCAAACTGCTCAGATAGGGTTACTGTGTAATGATACATGCCGGTTACTCGATCCGGTGAAACATATCCTAAGAACTGTAAGACTAAAGCGAGTAAAACGATAAAGATAGCCTTGGAAGGAGAAGATCTAACCAAATCTGACCCAGTGGTCAGACAAACTGAGAACGTCACGATTAATTCCGGTCATATTCCGGTGGAACAATCAACGCCTTTGGTACATTCTGGTGCTACTTCGCCCCATCCTATCGAAGATATAGCAATTTCAGAATCTACCAACACGCCATTAGAAACCAGCCTAAACTCAGAGTTATATACGATTAGAAACACTTTAGGAAAAGAGATAGGTAAAAGCGGAAAAACGCTGCAGTCTGGCACAATTTCGACTCATTTCGGTGATATTCTGGTGATAGAGTCACCAACTGTAGGCAAGGACTTTGCATTTTTCACAGAATCTTCAGCCCAACCAGCGTGCTTGGAAGAAAGATTTCGGATATTGGATATCCAGAAGGAAGGAAAACTCTTCGAAGCAGAAGTGCGACGCATTCTAAGTAAAAACAGCACACCGGAAGGCACGCCATCCGGCGATCCAGATTCTGATAGCTCGCCTAATCAACCTCAAGATACAGAAGAAGGACCGGACACACTCACGATGAACGGACAACAACAGCAACAACAGTTAGGTCAACCAAGGCCGCCTCCAACAGGAGTAACATATACAAAATTCGGTGGATTCCCAGGAGATGATCCGGATGCTCACGTGTGCACCTTCGAGATAAGTTATGCAGTTCTTAACCATCCACTGGATCAGGCATATAAGGCCATTGTTTTTCAATCAACACTGGTAAATGAAGCAGCTAGATGGCTTACGGAATACGACATTAATGATTTCGGTACCTATGATGCAGTACGAGATGCTTTTTTGCAACGATTTAGGCTAAAGAAGAATCTCGCCGAAATCTTTGATTATTTACAGAACAACCGACAGAAGGCGAATCAGACTGTCCAAGAATATGCTATACTTTTTAGAACACACTTGCGACAGATACCACAGGCCCACGCCAACTTACCAGATGATGTCATCACTCAGTGGTTTATCAATGGGTTAACTCCGCAATTGAAGCAGATCATGATTATAAGATGTGTAGGAGCTATGACGCTGGATGCAGTCATCGCCATGGCTCTGCAACTAGAATCCAAGGTCGGTGGATTTACAGAAGATATGGAGTGGTTAAAAATGAACAAAACTATGAATGAAGATATAACCAGACAAGTGTACTGTATCACATGCAAGAATTCAGGTCATACTAGTGCCAACTATGCGCTAAATCAAACATTCTGCGCTATCTGCAACATTGCCGGACACACCACCGGAAATTGTGTCTACAATGCCAGATTACAGGGAACAGCAACAGTCAATGCTGTTATTCAAGAACATGGACAGGCAACGAATCATTATGTACCTCCGCAACTGAGAAACAATCAACCGCAAGGATATCGAAACTACCGAGGACAGAGGAACAATAACTATAATGCAAACCGCTGGCAGAACGAACCACCACCAGAAAATCCCAATTTACCACCACCATGCTGTCATTTTTGTGGTGAATTCGGACACATTAGAAGATATTGCAAGGACGCAGCTGAGTATGATCAAAGGAAGAAGGAGTGGCAAAACCCAATGGCCAACATGGTACAAATTACACCAGTAGAAACGCAAGCTGCTATAGTACAGACTAGATCAGGTAAACAGCTACAGACAGCAGCAGAAGTATTCGAACCAGGGATACGAGAACAACATAGGATGTATAACAAGGCTAGTCGCTGGACAGCAACAGAACCACCAGTGTTCCCAAAACCTATTCCGGTGACTGAGGCTTCATCAAAGGAAGGAACGCACCAAAAGGAAACAACAGCGGAGCTATCATCAGCAGTAGACATAATAGCAAAAACTTCTACACCACCGGAAACCTCAAGTCCAAAGGAGCAGGACAACCAACCTCAACAAGCTTGGGAAATTTTATCCAAGGCATCTATTACTTTGCCTCTCGACCAACTTCTGGCATTAGTACCTGGGATTCGACAACAGTTCCAGCAACAGTTCAGTCCGGTGCCTTCTTGTATTCCGGCAATAGCAGCAGTTCAACCGGAACCTGATTCTACCGTTGATCATTCGGTTCCCTTGATTACAGTATGGTACAAGAATCATAAAATTACACAGGTATTGATTGATGGAGGATCTGGTGTGAATATTGCAACAGCATCTTTATGCAAAAGGTTAGGATGGACCGAAATTGAACCAGTGCAATTTTTTGTTAGAATGGCAGATCAATCTAGAGTCCATCCTGTAGGACTTGTGCGAAATGTACCCATCACTTTACAAGGTACGACCTTTAGAATGACCTTTGTTATACTAGATTTGCCAGAATCTACTTTGGACTACAACCTTCTTTTCGGCCGACCTTGGCTGAAGCATGCTAAGGTAATACAGGACTGGTCCGCACAAGAGCTTACGTTCAAAGATTCCAACCGTAGATATGTGGTAAAATTAGATGCTATACAACCGTGCGAGCTTCACGCTAGACCATATTTTGTTGAGCCAGTCAACATGTTAGATGGACTATCAGATGATGAGGAAGAGCAATTTCTGAAGAGTAATGCTGATTTAATGTCTGTAGGGACTGTTGATCTATAGTCTGTGATAGATAATTGGAACACCTCGGTATGTACAATCACACCTATCACTAATACAATTAAGCATGAAGGTAGTGTCCCCACACATGATGATGAATTACAATCACTGTTCAAGTCAACGGACGATCTAGGGAAACCACAACAGTTTTATGTCCCAGAAGACCAGTTGACCACGTACGATCTAGGAGATGAAGAGCATCCACGACCTGTAAAGATAAGGCAAAACTTATCGGAATCATTTAAAACCAACTTAATTCAACTTCTTCGCGAATTCTCAGACATCTTTGCATGGGATTATAAAGATATGAAGGGGTTAGATCCGCGCATCTATCAGCACAGAGTCATGCTGAAGCCTGAAGCTAAACCGAATAGGCAGCCCAGCTATCGGATGAATCCCAATTATGCATCTTAGGTAAAGGCCGAACTTGACCGATTATTAAAAGTTGGATTCATCATACCAGTAGAACATGCTGAATGGATTTCACCGATTGTGATCGTGCCAAAGAAAAATAAGCAATTACGAATCTGTGTAGACTACCGTAAATTAAACGCAGCAACAGTACCAGATCCTTTCCCAATCCCATTTCTAGATACCATGCTTGATAGGGTAGCAGGTCATGAAATGTATTCATTCTTAGATGGATACAGTGGTTACAATCAGGTTAGAATGGCCGAAGCAGACATACCGAAAACCGCATTCATTACCAATTGGGGTGTCTTTGCTTGTACGGTGATGTGGTTTGGCTTGAGAAACGCACCAAGTACATTTCAGAGATGCATGCAGGAGATTTTTTCTCCTTATCTTACTTTGTTTATGCAAGTATACCTCGACGATTTTTCAATTTTCGGTAAGATGATAGCACATCTATTTCATTTATGGTGCTCCTTTCAGAAATGCAGAGAATATAGACTCTGTTTGAATCCAAACAAATCAGTGTTTGCGGTCTCATGTGGCAAGTTACTTGGCCACATTGTATCTGCACAAGGTATCCAAGTCGATCCAGATAAGATTTTGGCAGTATTAGAAGCTACGGTGCCAGTTTCGCCAAAAGAAGTTATGCGCTTTATGGGCCAAGTACGGTGGCATGGAAGACATTTACGATGGCTTGCTCATTTGGCAATACCACTAAACAAGCTAATCAGTAAAACACCTCAACAATTTGAATGGACCTAGGAATGCCAGATAGCCTTTGATCGTTTAAAGCATTTATTAACACAAGTTCCTATTTTGCAACCACCGGACTGGGATCACCCATTTCACATATTTGTTGATGCTTCAGATATAGCAATAGGAAGTGTATTGATGCAACAAATTGATAAATGGTTCAGACCAGTGTATTATGCAAGTCGAAGGTTAGCCCTTGCTGAGAAAAACTACTTTGTAACAGAAAGAGAATGTCTAGGACTAGTATACTCGGTCAAAAAATTTAGACATTACTTGCTAGGCCGAAAATTTACATTCCATGTGGACCATGCTGCCCTCGTCTATTTAGTAAGACAACAACATTTAGGCGGACGCTTAGCACGATGGGTGCTACTCTTGCAGGAATTCGACTATGAAGTCATTCACCGACCCGAAAGTGCACATGCCTTAGCAGACTTTTTATCTCGTTTAGATTCTGGCGAATCTCCGGTGGGTATAGATGACACAACACCCGCAATTTATGTATCAGAACCAATTACCGAAGAATCTGCAGACCGGCCTATTCCATTTTCATATTATGATCAGATCTTGACCTTTCTCACTGATGGTTGCCTTCCATCTCAAGTTTCAAGACCAGTACGCAGAAAAATTGCAGTCTTTAGCCGCCGATTTCAGTTAGTTGCTGGAGAACTCTATTATGTAGACCTCACCGGAATCTTACTTCGCTGTGTTCCTCCGCATGAAATTAACTCAGTTATCACACTGGCTCACTCGACACCTACTGGTGGTCACTTTGCCACAGATTTGACTCACTGGAAAATTCTGCAGAGTGGCCTCTGGTGGCCTATTATGTACAGAGATGTGGCCCAATTTGTCAAACACTGCGACAATTGTCAAAGGTCTGGACAACCACTGCAACGACACTTCTTTCCCTTACAGCCAGTCATGCCATTAGAACCATTTCAGAAATGGGGATTGGATTTTATAGGTCCAATTAGACCTCCAGCAGTCTTCAGTAACAATAGATATATACTCACCTGTACAGACTACGCGACAAGATGGGTAGAAGCATGGGCTTTACGATCAGCTACAGCGGTGGCAGTAGCAAAATGCCTGTTGAATGATGTCTTTCCACGTTTTGGCTTACCACTGGAAATTGTCTCAGACCAAGATACTCACTTTGTAAATCAATTAATGAAGGCACTCACCCAATCCTTCCAGGTGACACACAAACTCAGCTCGCCGTACTATCCTCGTGCCAATGGGTTGGCCAAAAGTACAAACAAATCACTACTGAATATCCTCCGGAAACTAATCATGGAAGCACTGGAAAGATGGGATCAACTACTACCTGCAATCTTATGGGCCTACCGAACTACATATAAGGTAACAACAGGTTTGACACCCTTCAAACTAGCCTATGGCTTAGAAGCAATAGCACCCATGGAAATAGTCATTCCAAGCCTGCGTGTAGCGATCACTCAGAAGATGCTATCGGAAAATTCACTGATAGCACGAATGGATGCACTTAGGGAACTTGATGAGCACAGATGGCTCAGCTTTTTAACCATGCGCGAAGTACAACTCAGACAAGCCAAGACACACGATCGATATTTGAAAACTCCAATCTTTTTGGTAGGACAGCTCGTACTCTTCTACAACGCAAAGTCGGATAGAGCCGCCGGAAAGTTTAAACTTCGTTGGTTCGGGCCTTTCAAAATCTCAGAACAAGTCGGTCCCGCAACTTTTTGGTTGACTACGTTGACCGGAAATCCCCTCCCGAAAGTAATCAATGGGTCAAAGCTGCGGCCATATCATCACGCCCCGAACCCGCATTAAATTTTGGCGGTGAACCGCGTTTTGTTTAATCTTTCCCCTTTTTTTTTTCTTTCTTTTTCCTTTTATCATTAGCCGTCTTTTAGAAAATCTTTTCGTATCCGCCGCCCCCTTACCAGTCACTCGAATACGCACGCCTGCATGAAAACAAATATCATCCCTGCACTGCACAATGATACCCAACCCCCTTTCCCACTCCACCGTATTGTTCCTATTTAACCCCTTCGACAATGTCAAAAATCGCTACTGTAGTAATCTGTGCGAACTTGTGTTCTGTAGTACTGTTCCTAGTGTGTCTTAGCAATCGCCATGGAAGCACTCGTGAACTACACTGCTTTCTGTGATGGTATCCCTACCGAGGTAGGCGAATACCTGCGTTGCCGAGGGTTGGCCAACTTCGCTGAGTTGCCCTGGCACTCAGTAGAAGCCCATCCCTTCTTCGCACAAATAATCTCTGCCATCGCCTAAACCCCTGCCACCAAACGACAGTGGATTTTCCCTTCGTTACCCTCCAGAACCGTCATCACCTTCCCCGCCTTCTCGGAAGCTTTCCGCCTCACCCCGCAAGGCCGAGAAAATGGCCCCAGTCTCCCCCTCGCCCGGATGACAGCGTTATTCCCTCGCTCTTCCTCACATGAATTCGCGATCCTCTGCCATCCTGAACCCGAACGCTCTGCCCTACAATTTCTAGTCGCCATCCTTAACTTACAGAAACACACTTACGGTATCTCTCGCCCTTTCTACTCTGCCATAGATTTAGCAGCCCACGAACCAGTAAATTTTGCCTCATATTTTTTCCAACGAATCCATAAAGAATGTGTAGCCATAATAAAGCAGGTAAATAAAGGAACCACTCCGCGCTCTCGCCTTCCCCATATCCTGTCTTTCCTCTTCCCAACCATCCTCGCCGCACAACCACCACCCCGAGGCCCCATCCTCAGGAATGAAGATTCAGTACAACCCCTCGATGATGACGAAGAAGAAGAAGAAGAAGAAATCAACCAACTCTTCCATCGAAAATGCATCCGTATCAGCTCTTCGGAAAGTGAAGCACCAAAATCTACCAACAGGAATCAGGACAACCGCAACGACGACCAAGACGAAACCTTCCACGACACCACCACCTCCATCCACAATGAATCCTCGATCGATCACAACCATGACCGCCAAAATCGCACTGAAACCGAACGAGTATGCACCGAAGCAACTTCTGAGCCTCAATAGGATGAGCAGCACCCCACCAAGGATGCGCTTAACACCCTATTGAAGGCTGTTGAAACCGCACTCGACCACACGACCGAGAAACAACAAACCAGCATTCAGGTAACAAACCATGATTCTGCCCCTCCCAGTCCCCCCCAGTCAACCCCATTCCCACACCGGAACCAGAATCCTCATCCTCTCTCAACTATTCGCCCCCGACATCCCCCCAACGTCAAACCCAAACCTCTGCGCAACTGCCACAACCACTGCCCCTCCCCTCCATTCCGGTCTTCTCCGAACTAGCCACAATGGGCCATATGCTCATTTCACTGTCCCAACAACTTCCCGAACAACTAAATAATGTCGCCAATACCATCAGACAAGACCTCCAGCACAAGGTAGACCTCTTGGAAGCCGATATCACCCCCCTCCAAGAAGAAGCCGCCGCCGTCAAAGCTGAAAACCATCACTTACACACCCAATTAGCTGCTCTCCAAGCTCAAATTACGGCACAACAAGAAGTACTACAACAATGGGACGACGTCTTGGCACAACTGGCTGCCAAAGATCAACTTCTCAACGAAGCCCACGCAGAAATTCAGGAGTTGAAGCTCGCCCTCCACGAAAAAGACCAAATTAGCTCCTCCCTTGAAGACATGGTCGCAGAAACGAAGGTTCAATTGCACGAAAGTATCCAGAACCATCTCGATCTAGAGAGAGAGATCGACCAAATCAAAGATGAGTTACGACGCGCCTAGGAGTGTGCAGACGAAGTAAACCGAATGTTGCGGCATCAACTAATCTGGGAGGCTAAATACCAAAAAGACCTCGCCAGTACTCGACGAGAGCGCGACGCCTACTACAAGACGATCGAATTTCAGAACCAGTAGCTCGAGCGACTCGACAATCAACTACGAAACCAGAAGGACCGGGTCGTGGATATGCAGCAGAAGGTCACCGAAATGAAGACCTCCCGCGACGCTGCATTATCCAATGACTTCTACTTACAAGAGGCCTTCCTACAAAATCAGGCTGAAGTTTTGTTAAACCAAGCCATCGCCCTGAGCTCCGTTAGAACGGACGCCCAATTACTAGAACCCACCACCCTAGTTTAGATGATCGAAACAATTAAAAAGAAAATTACCCGGACATTTAGGCTCGCCCGGAATATGTATATAGAAGGTCTTGTAGCCGAAACATAGGAACCTGCGGGTTCGAGTCCACCGGGCATGCCAGTGTTAGACGGCCGCCGAATAAGGACAGTTGTACTAGGACAGGTGCCTTAAATAGCAAGAGCCTTTTGAGAAACGTGCAAAGATTCGCGCACCACTGTAAAATCCTCTATATAAGGAAATGAGAAGAGAATGGCAAACAGACGCCCCTTTCTGGAATTG
>CM035420.1:107784506-107787006 GCA_020310875.1 Ceratopteris richardii
TTCAATGCTAGAGTTCTTGGGAGGCAAAGGCTTCAAGACTTTAAGTTCATGGGATACAAAGGCTTCAACACTATGGAGGTGTTGGCATCTAGGAGTGGAAGTGGAAGTGGAGTTGGAGCAATGGATTTGGAAATGCAAACACTATGGGTTCATCCACCAACCTTCAATGAAGGCAAGTTAGATGGTACAAACTATTTTCTTTGGAAGTTCAAGATTATAGTTATCTTTGATTCTCATGATCGTTTGGAGATGGTGATGGGAAGTGAGCAAGATCCACAACCTACCTTTGACCCATTGGATCCGAGTATGGTGATTCTCCTAGATGCAAAGCTTCTACAAGCTTGGAAGATAAGAAATGCAAATGCACTATATTATATAGTGAGCAATTGTGTGGACTCTATTCTACCTCTTATTCAACATATATCCAAGGCAAGTGAGGCATGGAGTATACTGAGGAGTCACTATGAGGTAAGAAGCGAAACATGCATTCAAAATTTAGAAAATCAATTAGAAGCAGAGAATTTTGCAGAAGAAATGGAGGTGAAGGCATCCATTACTCAGATCAAGAAGCCATGTGATGGAATGGCTTGTGAAGGGATAGAGAAGATTGGCATGAGGCTAGCTCAAAGGCACTCAGGTGAGACCTCAAATGTTGATACTTGAGGAGTTCTATTCACTAGCAATGGAAGAGGATTTGCAGCTTAAAGCCCAAGTAAGAAGAAGTCAAGGAGATGCTATATTCTCCACCAATGCATCAGGTAAAGGTGGTTCCTCAACCAAAGGTAAGAATGCAAAGAGGAGGAGTAGCAAGAAGAAGATTCAAGGAAAATGCTTCCATTGGAAAAGGAAGGGACATGCAATTGCAGATTGTCATGTCAAGAGGATAGATGAAGTGAAGGAGGAGACAATACATGGAGCCAAAGCAAAGATGGTATGTTCCTCAACACAAGAGGAATCAATTATGGATTCATGGGTACTAGACAGTGGTGCATCTCATCAAATGACCAATGATATAGGTCAATCTAGCTCTATGCAGCCTCATCAAGAACCCATCATGGTGACATGGACAATATGGAAGGAGATGCAAAAGCAAGGTAATGTTATTCATCACTTACCTACAATGAATGGAATGAAGGAACCTTTTAGAGCCTGTATGATGGGCAAGCCACATAGAGACATTCCCACAAGAAAGCAGGAGTAGGTCAAAGGCTCCTCTAGTGTTGGTATATGCTAACTTGTGTGGTAAGATGTCTATACAAGCCTTGGGAGGATCTTCCTACATTGCGATTGTCGACGACTATAGCAGGAAGATGTGGATGTACTTTCTTCGTGATAAGGCTCAAGCTTTTGGTAAGATTAAAGAACAACCAAAACTTGTTGAAAATGAACTAGGGAAAAGTGTGAAGAAGCTTGGAATAGGAGGTGGTGGTGAGCTCAACTCAGAGGAGTTGGAAGGCTTTTGCAAGTGCAAAGGGATAAAGTGTCAATCAGTGACACCTCACACATCACAACATGATGGCATTATGGATTGCAAGAGTCACACCATTGTTGAGATAGCAATGTGTACGAGGGAAGGCATGAGGTTTCCTTATCAAAACATAAAGATTCATCATGAATCCTACATTGTTAAGAATCCATCCATCTTACACTTTACAATTTTTGAGAGTATGTGCTATGCTCTTGTCCCAAGTCAAAGAAAGAACAAGTTGGAACCAAAAAGCAAAAGATGCATCTTCTTAGGTCATAATGAAAAGCAAAGGGCTTTCATATTGGATGACCAAGAGGCAAAGAAGATCAAAGGGAGTTGCGATGTGGTGTCTATGGAGAAACCACATGTAGTGGAGGAAAAGAAAGGATTTTCCACTTTATCATAAAGTGAAGGAGTAATTCACTATGTACCTAGCCCAAGATCCATCCCTACCTATGATCAGGAGGAAGCATCATCATTGGATGGTGAGACGAGAGTCTACCAACCTAAAATAACCCAAACAGATTGGTTGTCACTGCAATGGGTGAAGGAAAATCTCTATGGTCAGAGTAATCCTATGCCAACAACTATTAAAGAGAAGGCAGAAGGACCAAGGAGATCACAGAGACCAGAGGAGCACAAGTGGGCTTCTACTCGCATAGTCAGTATAGCCATGATGATTGCGATTATGAAGGAAGTAATGAAGCCAATAATTGAAGATGAAGCACTTGTAGATCCGGCATGGAAGGAGGTTGTGCAAGCCCACTATGATAGCTTAATGAACAATGAAGCATGGGAGGTCACTAGCACCAAGTGGGTCAGGTAGGTGAAGCACATGATACAAGGGATCTTGGAATGCTATCACCACACATTGATAGGACAAGGACTTTCACTAGTGAAGGGTTTTGGTTTTCAAGACTCTTTTGCTCTAATGATCACTATTTGCAGCATACTAATGGTAATAGCTCATATGAAGTGGGAAGTTTTCATGCTACATGTCAGATCAGAAATTTTGAATGTTGACCTCAAAGA
>CM035420.1:107792006-107794506 GCA_020310875.1 Ceratopteris richardii
CCTTGCGGCAATGGAACCAGCTTCCATGTATCATTTCCATAAAGTGCAGCCATCTCCTCATCCATAGCTTTTTCCCAATCTGCATTACCAATTGCGTCTTCAAAACAAGAAGGTTCAGCATCTTGTATTACCTTTGTCATGTAGGCACAATGGCGAGCCATGTAACTTTCATATGTCAATCGTTGCACTGAATTACGCATCCTCCCATATCTTCTTGGTCTTGGGTCACTTCTCCTTGTATCATCTGCGTGTGCCCTTCTTACTCCTGGAGTCTTCACAGAGGGCAATCCAAGTTCCTCATCAAGACTCTTTTCTGAACTGCTTGAATCTCCATCAACATCTTCAAAACCTGCACATGTTTTATGACCAGCAGAAAGCTTTTCTTTACCTTTCTTGGATGTATTTGATGAATTTGTTGGACTGAAATTCCCACGTAATCTTCCACTCCATGGATTTGAGTTGGAACTATTGCTTGGTGATGCATCCGGTCCACTCAAAACCTGAGATTTCTGTAGTTGATTTTTCAGCATTTTCTTTGTCATTTGGTTCAAGACTCAGTCCTTCTTTGGCATCTGCATAGAACCTTGACATTTCATCAAATACCTCATCTCTGCTCACCTTTACCTGTCATGTGAGTGGGTTAAAACATTTATATCCCTTTTGCTCAAGGGAGTATCCAATGAAGGCACACTTTTCTTCTTTTGGATCAAGCTTCGTCCTCAATTCATCTGGGACATGTACATATGCAATACAGCAAAAAACTTTCAGATGTGATAAGTTTGGCTTTTTACCTATAAACTTCTCTTCAGGTGTAACTTGATGTACAGCAGCAGTTGAAGTTCTGTTCATGATGTATACAGCAGTATGCATAGCTTCTGCCCAATAACAATGAGGCATATTCTTCTCAGCCATTAAGGCTCTTGCTATTTCTGCAATATGTCTGTTTTTGCATTCAACAACACCATTCTGTTGTGGTGTGTACCTGCATGAAAACTGACGCCAAATTCCATGATTTTTTAGAAAACTACTGAACTCATTTGACATGTATTCACCTCCTCCATCAGATCTTATTGTCTGTATGTACTACTTCTAGTACATTCTCACTAACATGCTTGTCATGTGGAAATGATGCTCTTGACTGTTTACCAAATTGACATGCTGCACATACCTTTTGCATTTCTGCAACTTTGAAATTTGGTAGTCCATGGACAATCTCCTTTGACTGCATCAGTTTGAGCCTTTGCAAGTTTGCATGTCCAATCCGTTTGTGCCATATCTCTATATTTGCAATAACTCCTGCACCTTTTGCAAACATGGGTGCATTCATTTAAGGAATCTTCACATTTCAGGTGAACATCCTACCCACTTTGTTTCCTTTGGCAACGAATCGTCCATCCTGATTGTACTCTTCTACATATAATCCATCAGCATTGAACCTGACTTGTAATCCTTGGTCAACCATTTGTCCAATAGAAACTAGATTCTTTGTTATATTTGGAACATGCAGCACATCAGCAAGATGTTTTACCTTTCCGTCCTCCATAGACAATGCTATGTTTCCTGTATGCTCAATAGGATGCGATGTATCATCACCTGTTTCAACATATCCAGGAACATGCATTTTCTGCAAACTACTAAACCATTCTGCATGACTGGTCATGTGATTTGAAGCACCTGAATCAACATACCAGACATTATCATTCGATTTTGAAACACCAGCAAACATCGTATTCATCATGTGATGTTGAACCATAAACAGCTTCTCAGAATCATCTGCACTTGTGGATGCATAGTTGTTTTGCTGCCTTCTATTATTTTGATTCTTTAACCTACAATCACGTTCAAAGTGTCCAGGTTTACCACAATTCCAACATCCTTTACTATCATTACCTGAATCATTTCTTTGGAAATTCCTACGACCTCTTTGGCTCCCCCTACCTCGAAACTGTCCTCTTCCTCCTGCATGATTCTGATGTTGACCTTGGTCTTGGTTATTGTTTCCTCTTCCACTTCCAAAACCTCTACCTCTGCCTCTTCCTCTGCTAGAGTAGAATACCTTCTCAGAACTGGGCTTTCCTTGGGAGTTTGAATCCTCACCAAGATTCTTTTCTTCAATAATCAGCATAGATACCAAATGAGCGAAATTCGGAATATTTTCCCTGGTCTGTATAGAAGTTTTGAACTGCTTATATGCAGCTTCTTAACCACGAAGGCACACTTCAACCTTATCATCATCATCTACATTGACGCCAATAGATACAAGTGACTCACATATGCTTTTGATTTTTAGAGTGTAGTCACTTACCGACATGCTCTTTTTCTCCAATGTATGCAGCTCGTTCTTGAGTTGCAATTTCTGTGCCTTTGTATTGGTCTCGTACAAAGTGACCAAACTGTTCCAAACCTCTTTTGGAGTCTTGGCATCCTGTATGTTTCCAATCATGCTATCCTGTATGCTAACAGATAGCCAATACATTACCTTTTGTGCTCCTTGATTCCA
>CM035420.1:107802006-107807006 GCA_020310875.1 Ceratopteris richardii
TTCAGTGGATCTTGAGATATGTCCTGTTGAAGTTGACAGACTTGGAGGTAGTCACTCAGAGAAAATCAGAGAATATGAACAAATGTATATTGATTGAATCTAATGATTGTACATTCCCATTGGCATGTAAGGTGATGCCCAATGGTACTCAGAGGTGTAGACTAGGTAGTAGCTCTCACACACTCAATAAAACTCTCAGAAATATCTCGGGAAGAGTGTCACAATGAGTGAGACTAACCGCGACTTTTCTTCTTCATCTTTTATAGAAGTTTTTTGGTCATTTGAATTTGAAATTCAAATTGAAGCTCCCTAGAATCTCTCCACTAAACTTAGGGAGATATTCCCTCAACTAAATCATCTAACTTTTCCACGACTCTAGTCTAGTAGGTGTGATTACATTGTTGATAAAGTCACATAGACTTTTTACATGAGATAAAAGGTAAGAATCAATAAGGCTAGGTTCATATGGTTATTGATTCTTGTGAATGTATCACTCAAAGGTTCAATCTTTTAATCTTCCAAGGTTCCAATAGTCCAAGCTTTATGTTGAGTCTTCAAGGCACAAATCAAAGTCAAGTGTTAAGGCTTGTTTGCACCAACAGCTCCCCCTCAAGCCAAACACTTGCTTGAGTCTTCATCTTTAGTCTTCAATGATGTCCTGCAATCCAATCATGGATTTAAACCTGCATAGCTTGCTTCCATCCAAAGCTTTTGTAAGCAAATCTGCACATTGAATATTGGTGGACACATATGATAACTGGATTTCCTTGCTAAGTAATTTCTCCCTCACATAGTGGTAGTGAACCTCTATGTGTTTTGTCCTAGCATGATACACAGGATTAGCTGCTAGGTGAAGTGAACTTGTGTTATCTCCAAATATGATAGGTGGCCTTGTATATAGACCCAATTCTGAGTAGAGTAACTTCAACCATATTGATTCTTGAGTGGCATTGGCTAGCCCTCTATATTCTGCCTCAGTAGATGATAGGGCTACTGTGGGTTGTTTCTTGGATGACCAAGAAATTGGTTTATCACCTGCAAAGCATATGTAACCAGATGTACTCCTCCTGTCATCCTTGCATCCTGCCCAATCTGCATCTGAGTATACCTTGATGTCAATATCTGATGAATATGGATAATACAAACCATGATTTTGTGTTCCCTTTAGGTACTTTATTATCTTCTTGGCTGCCTCCAAATGTGGTACTCTTGGTTTATGCATAAATTGGCTAAGTACACTAACACCATAGGAGATATCAATTCTAGTTAAGGTAGCATAATTGAGACTACCTACCAAACTTTGGTAACCTGTAATATCCTTGAGTTCTTCTCCTTCATGTGCACTGAGTTTGTGGTTGACCTCCATAGGAATGTTTGAAACTTTAGCTTCCTGCAAATTAAACTTCTTGACCATGTCTTGAATGTACTTCTTCTGAGTAATGAATATACCTGAATTTGTGTAGACCAATTCAAGCCCTAGGAAGTACTTCAATAATCCAAGATCATTGATCTTGAATTCCTTCATCATTTGACTTTTGATGTGTCTAATTCCTTGAACATCATTTCCTGTAATAATGATGTCATCAACATAGACACACAAGTATATTACCTCTGAATTGTTCTTCTTTATAAACAATGAAGTATCTGCTTTACTCATCACAAATCCTTGATCTAGGAGATAGGTTGTCAACCTGTAATTCCATGCTCTAGGTGCCTGCTTCAATCCATATAGAGCCTTCTTCAATTTACAAACATGATTTACCTTATTGGGATCTTCATAGCCAGGTGGTTGTGACATGTAGACCTCTTCAGATATCCATCCATTCAAGAATGCATTCTTTACATCCAATTGGTACATGTTCCAATTCTTGGATGCAGCTACACTCACCATAACTCTGATAGTTGGCATCTTGGCCACAGGAGAAAATGTCTCCTCATAATCAATGCCTTGGGTTTGTGCAAAACCCTTGGCTACCAACCTAGCTTTGTACCTGCTTATTGTACCATCTGAGTTCCTTTTGAGTTTGTAGATCCATCTGGATCCTATCACTTTCATGGAGTCTTTCTTGGGTACCAAGTCCCAAGTATCACTCTCCTTGAGAGCCTCCATTTCTTCATCCATTGCTTCCTTCCATTCTGGTTTAGTGATTGCTTCTTCAAATGTACCTGGTTCTTCATTCAAGAGATCCTTTGCAAGATATACAGAGTGCTTGGTTACAAGTGAAGTATCATACCCATACCTAATAGGTTTCTTCTTTTCTCTTTGGGATCTCCTCATAGCTTGAGTTGAGGATTCTGGATTGTCTTCAAGTTGCTTCATCTTCATCTTCCCTTTGGATTTCCAAGCCTTAAACTCTTCAATGTTGATGGTGTCTTCATCATCTGAACTTGTGTCCTCATTCTGAGTTGGTTCTTGCCTGACAAGCTTTGGAAAGTCTTCTTCCATATCATAAGGTAGGCTAACTTTCCTGCACTCATTATCATACCATGAATCATTCTCATCAAAGATGACATCTCTGCTTACCTTGAAGCCTTTATTTGAGGGGTTATAGAACCTGTATCCTTTCTGATTCAAATCATAACCAATGAAAATACACTTTTCAGCCTTAGGGTCTAGCTTTCCCCTTACCTGTGAGGGAATATGCACATATGCAACACACCCAAAGATCTTACAATGATCCAGAGATGGTCTCTTACCATGCCAAGCCTCATAGGGTGTCATTCCATCAAGTGTCTTTGATGGCAACCTGTTGATCAAGTATGTGGCAGTAGATACACTCTCTGCCCAAAGAAAATTTGGTAATTTTTTCTCATTAAGCATAGACCTAGCTGTCTCCACAATGAGTCTATTCCTCCTTTTAGCTACCCCATTTTGTTCAGGTGAGTACCTTGTGGTAATCTCCCTCTTGATGCCTCTTTCCTGCAAGAATTCTTCAAAGTCATTGGAGAAGTATTCTCCACCACCATCTGACCTTAGCCTCTTCAAATGTTTACCTGTTTGATTCTCAACTAATGCAAGATACCTTTTGAAACAATTAAATACTTCATCTTTATGTTTCATGAAGTACAAGACAGTCCATCTGCTATAATCATCTATAAAAGATACATAGTACCTTGATCCAGATATGGATGGCTCCTTGCTTGGTCCCCAAACATCTGTATGCACCAATTCCAAGTAATCTTCATGCATAAATCCTTTCTTGGTATATGGCAACTTGTGTGACTTACCAAATTGACAAGCTCCACACTTGTATATCATGTGTTGCTTGGATACATTAGGTATCCCAAGCACACATTGATCCCTGCTCATTTGCTTTAGGGTCCTTTCTCCAATGTGACCTAATCTCTTGTGCCACATCTCCAATTCTGATAGAGTTTGATCCTTGTAGTTGTATAATGCAATGTTCTTAGTATCCTCAAGTTCAAAGGTAAATAACCTACCTGATTTCTCTCCCTTGGCTATCCTTCTGAATCCATGTCTTGGATCCTCCACATATGCACCATGTTGAGTGAACCTGACCTGTAGACCTTTTTCAACAATCTGACCTACACTCATCAGATTCTTGGTGATTGTTGGGACATACAATACTCTGCTTAGCAAATTCTGATTACCATCACTTGTTTTGACATTGCCTACTTTAACAACTGAATGTTTAGTGTCATCACCTGTCTGTACTTGGTGCTTGCCTTTAGGTTCTTCCAAATCAGAGAGTAAGGCAACATTCCCAGCTACATGGTTAGAGCAACCTGAGTCAATATAGAACAAATGATCATCATTGATACCTGATTTAGATGTCATGTTCATAATCAACAAGGAATCATCTTGATCCTCTGCATAATTGTTGTAATCCTTTCTGTTCTTGTATCCTCCTTGATAATTGCCATTGTGATTGTAGTTATTGTTGTAATTATTGTTGTAGCCATGGTAGCCTTGAGATTGATTGAGTCTGCCTCTACCTTGAGAGTATCCTCCTCTTTGGTGACCTCTTCCTCTTTGGTTCTTATAGTTTTTGTAGCATTCATCTGTAGTATGATTAGACAAGCCACAAATATTGCATGGAGATTGATTATAGGGTCTCCCCCTACCTGACTTACCTCCTCTGCCCCTACCTCTAGATGATCTACCTCTCCCTGCATAGTTTGCTTGGGAGGTGGATCCTTCTTCATCAACCTTCTTGCTTTTACCCTTGTCTTTAGACTTCTTATCAGTAAATAGGGCAGAGGGATTGTTACCTTTTGATTGCTCTCCATTCTTTGTGATCTTTGCTTCATGTGTAAAGAGTTGTCCAATCAGAGTTGCTAGATCAGGTGCTTGGATGTCCATGTACAAGTCCATTGCAGTGGTAAAGCTCTCCCACTTATCATCTGCTTTGAGTCCATTGATCACTTGTCTGACTATTTGCTCTTCTTCAATTTCTTCTCCAACACTTGCAAGTTGGTCTGCTATGTCTTTGACTTTGGTGACAAAATCTGAAACACATTGTTTTGATTGCTTCCTAAGAGTTGTAAACTCAATCCATAGCTGATTCTTTCTGGCCCTTGTGCTTGATGAGAAGTATGTTGACAAGGTTTCCCAAGTCTCTTGGGAAGTCTTACAGTTCCTTACATGAGGTAGAAGGAAATCAGAAATAGAGTTTAGAAGATATGACCTTGCCAAGGCATCTTTTGCACACCATTGGTTAAGTCTCTCATGCTCATCCTTTGTAGGTAGGCCTCTGGTTTTGAATGAGGGCAACTCCTCATCTCCTGATATGTATCCATACAAGCTTCTCCCTTGTAGATAAGTCTTCATTCTTAATGACCATGCCTGGTAATTATTCCTATCCAATTTGTCAATAAAGGAAGGGAAACCATCACCCATGATTACCTTATTAGCTCTGATACCACTGTTGGATGTGATGGCTGGATACACTTAGAAGATCAAGCTGGTGCTGCAAAACCTGCTTCACACCTGCCCTCTTTTCTTTTCAGATATGGTTAGGAGACTCCTTGAGCTTCCA
>CM035420.1:107824506-107834506 GCA_020310875.1 Ceratopteris richardii
CTTCTGTGTTAGATATTCTGTGAAATGCTTCTGTACAAGTTTAAGTCTATAGGTGACTGACCTTTGTACAAGTTTTCAGCTTCTCATTGTGATCAGGCTGAGAGAATTGAGTGTAGGAACATTTACATGTGTAAATGGAAGAAGAGAGATTGCAGGAGGTGCAAAATTTGAAGTCAATGATTTGATCATTTCTCACTCCACAGTTCAAAGTTTTGAGCAAGCAAGCACTTAATCTTTAAGTTTGAAGGTAAGCTACTTGTGGCTAAAAGCATTTGCTTAAACGGGTTCTATTCTTGGAGAACGATGTCTTAGAAGTTATAGGTGTCTAAATCGACTTCTCAGAAGTAGAGTTTTAGACATAGGTGACTTGTCAAGTTGATTTCTCAAAATCTACTGAATCTTTTGGAGTGATTCGACTTGGAGGAGGTATGCAATCTTTAGGGGATACCTTGTGCAAAGTTTTATAAAAAACGTTACACATTTGATAAGTCAATGAGAAAGATATGTGCAGCAGACTTTTTGTAGAATCATTCTCTTCACAGATTTCCAAAATTTTGATAATTGGTTATTGATCCTTAAAATTGGTGAAGGTTTTGACTTACTCTCGATATAGAGGTGCTGTAATTTCAAGAGTAGGTTGTTCTTTTGGAGATTAACACTCTCCATCAGTGGTATCAGAGCAGGAAGCATCAGAATTGAAGAAAGGAGGATCCCGACTCCTGCAGCTACAAAGAATTCAACTTCTGAAAGTTCAAAAGGTGAAAGCTTGAGAAGGAAGTCATACAACACCAAGGAAAAAAAAAGGAGTGTCATTCGAAGTAAAGGTACATCTATTAATTATAAATTTTGAAGAATTCAATATACAGGAGAAAGAAGGATGGGAGATTCTCTTCAGATAGAGAAATAGGACAGAGAAAATTATCCAGCATGGTCAATGAGGATGGAAGCTCATCTAATGAGCAAAGACTTGATAGCTTACATTACAGGTGAAGAAGAAAAGCCACAATTCAGAGATCCTAGTGTTCCAACTCAGGAAGAATTATCAGATTTGAAAACTTGGATGAAGAAAGATGCTCAAGCTAGGAGCATTATCTATATGGCAGTCAATGACTACTTCCTACCTCACATTAGAGGTCTTGAAAGTGCAAGTGATATATGGAATGCTTTGGAGGAGCATTTCCAAAATACCACAAAGTCTAGGGAGGCATCCTTGTGGGCAGAATTTACCACTTTCAAGAAGAAGGCCTCTCAATCCATCTCAGATTATGTAACAAGGATGAAAGACATTGCAGATGCATTAGGAGCTGTTGATGAAGATATTGAGGAGGATAAATTGGTAAGGCAAATCCTTACAGGTCTGAGAGGTGATGACAAATGGAAGCCATTCATTTTGTCTACAGAATTATCACTTGATCATTTCACTCCTGATTTAAATCAACTGCTAGGTCATATGTTAACCTTTGAGCAGGATTTCCAAGGTGAAGGTGACAAGAGTACAGGTCATGCAATGTACTCAAAGGATAAGAAGAAAAATAACAAAGGGAAACAACAAGAAAATGAAGATGAAGACACAACTAGTCAAGCCAACTTCCTAAGAGGAAGAGGAGGTGGCAAAGGTAGAGGAAAAGGCAGGATTAATAAAGATGGAGTCAAAGCTTGCTGGATTTGTGGTAAGACAAATCACTTAGCTAATGATTGTTGGCATAATACTCAGAGTAATGGTGGATATAATCAGAATTTTAATTCAAGAGGAAGAGGTGGCAGAAATCAAAGAGGTAATTTCAGAGGTAGAGGTAGTAGGGGTTACTTTGGAAGAAATGCACGTAGAGGATTCCAAAGTCAACAATATAATAATACCTACTACAATTATGCTTCAGATCAGAGGGAGGATTCAACATTGATAATGAATGCAACTTGTGAAAGGCAAAGTGAAGACCAAAGAGTCTTCTACATTGACTAAGGGTGTAGTAATCACCTGAGTGGTAACATAGCATTGAGGACTGATTTGGAGAATAAGGTATCTAATCATGTTGTTCAAACAAGTGACAATACAAAGCACAATGTGAAATCAATTGGATCAGTGAAGGCCAAGGATGGTAGCACACTTCTGAGTAAGGTCTTGTATGTTCCTACAATTCCTAAGAATCTGATAAGTGTACGACAAATTGTTGAAAAGGGTTATGAAGTTAGGTTCACTAATGAAGGAGTGTTTGTGGAAGACCCTAGCAATGGGTATAAACAGATTGTTTCAAGGAAGAAAGAAGGAAGGTTGTTCACATTGAAGATCCAAGGTAATGTTGGTCATGCCTTGTTCACTTATGGAGGACATAAGATCTCTAAGTTAGATCTTTAGCACATGAGGCTTGGACATTTCAATGAAAGAGGTATCAAAGATATGATTAACAATGGTTCAGTGCTTGGATTGCCTAATGTTGCAGGTCAACATATGACATACAGATGTGAGGCATGTCAATTAGGTAAGGCTCATAAGCAATCTTATTCCAAGCATGGTTTTATGTACTCAGAGAAGCTTAAGTTGGTACACACAGATGTGTGGGGACCATCAAAGGATTTCAGTATAAATGGATCAAGGTACTATGTGATTTATGTTGATGATGCTACCAGATGGATCACTATCTATGTGATCAAAGATAAGTCAGAGGTGTTCAATACATTCAAACATTATCATGTGTATGCAGAGAGAATTACAGGTCATAAATTGAAGAGACTAAGGTCAGATGGAGGGGGAGAGTATTTCTCTAATGAGTTAAGTGATTATTTGTGGAATGCAGGTATAAAAAGGGAAATTACTTGCAGGTACTCTCCTCAACAAAATGGTGTAGCAGAAAGGAGGAATAGAACTCTTGTTGAGTTTGCAAGATCCATGATGAAGGAGAAAAATTGCCCTAATTACTTGTGGGCTGAGGCTATAAATACATCTACTTATTTGGTCAATAGGTTACCATGTAAAGCCTTGCAGGGTATGACACCATATGAGGTATCGTGGCGTAAGAGACCTACCTTAGATCATTGCAAAGTATTTGGATGTTTGGCATATGCATATGTGCCATCACAATTAAGGCACAAATTGGAACCTAAAGTTGAAAAGTATGTGTTCATTGGTTATGATGCTAAGCAGATGGGATATAGGTTGTGGAGTCCATCCACAAAACAATTTCTTGTATCAAAGGATGTTACATTTGATGAGAAAGGTACTTGGTATGCATGTACAATCAATATTAATACAGGTGATGAAGAAGTTGTGAGTCAAAAGAAAGGTAAATCAAAGGTTCAAATACTTGATGAAGAGGAGACTAATGAAGTGCAGGTTGAAGTTGAAGAAATGCCAAGATTTGATCCTGAGTGTGATGAACCTGAAACCTCAAGGAGTGGAGAACTTAGAAGGTCATCAAGACACAAGTGGCAACCTACAAGGTATAGCTATGACACTTCTTTTTTAGCTACCAAAGATTATGCTTATATGATAAAGGCATATGAAGACCCTTCTACATATGAAGAGGCAAAAGGTAAGGAGAATTGGGAGAAATCTATGCAGGAAGAATATGATGCATTGATGGAGAATCACACATGGGATTTGGTTCCTAAACCAAATAACCAGAAGATCATTGGATGCAAGTGGGTCTACAAGACAAAGAGGTTTGCAGATGGAAGTGTGTCTAGGTACAAAGCTAGACTTGTTGTGAAAGGGTTTGCTCAGACATATGGTATTGACTATGATGAGACCTATAGTCCTGTGGCAAAGATGACAACCATCAGGACACTCATAGCTATTGCTACATGTAAAGGCTGGAAATTATGTCAATTAGATGTGAAGAATGCTTTTTAAATGGTTATATTTCAGATGATGTTTTCATGGAGCAACCTCAAGGATTCAGAGATGGAAGGTATCTAGATCATGTGTGTAAGCTCAAGAGAGCTTTGTATGGCTTGATGCAGGCCCCAAGGGCATGGAACTATAGACTTGTAAAGTTCTTGAAAGAACTTGGATTTGAAGTATCAAAAGCAGATAGTAGTTTGCTTGTTAAAGCAAGTGATGATGGGTTCATATACATGTGCATATATGTTGATGATATAATTCTTACAGGTACAGATGAGAAAGGCATTCAAAGTTTAAAGAAGCAAATGGAAAAAGAGTTCAAGATTAGTGATTTGGGAGACTTGTCATATTTCTTGGGGATGGAGATTTCATATACTCAACATGGAGTGTATGTAACTCAAGAAAGGTATTTGAGAAACTTCTTAATCAAGTTTAAAATGAATGATTACGGGGTAGCACCTACTCCAATGGAGTTGAATCATAAATTGAGCAGATATGGTGGAGAAGAATTCAAGGATATGAAGTTATATCAGAGTTTGGTTGGTAGTCTTATCTATGCTACATTAGCTAGGCCTGATTTATCATATGCAGTTGGGGTTTTGTCTCAATTCATGCATTGTCCTAGAAAAGAACATTGGATTGCAGGTCAAAGAGTGTTGAGGTACATTAAGGGTACACTCAAAGAAGGTTTGTATTATGGTTTTACATCAAATACAAATATCAAGATCTATAGTGATGCAGATTGGGCAGGTAATCCACATGATAGAAAGTCAACCTATGGATACATGTGTTATGTGGGAGATAAGTTAATCTCTTGGTGTTCAAAGAAGCAACATACAGTTGCTTTATCATCTACAGAAGCTGAGTACAAAGGCATGGTTGAAGCTACAAAGGAAATAATATGGATTAAGACTCTCATGAAGAGTTTTGAAACTATACAGAGCATACCTATCATTTATGGAGATAACATGAGTTCTTTGTATTTAGCTGCTAATCGTGTGTTTCATGCCAGGACCAAACACATTGAGATTCAGTATCACTTTCTAAGAGAGAAGTTGATGGATAAAGAGATTGAAGTCATACATACTTCAACAAAAGATCAAATAGCTGATATGCTAACCAAAAGCTTGGATGGACCAAAGCTACAGAGATTCAAAGACATGGCAGGCATAAAGAGATAGAGAAAACCTCAATTGATGATTGAGGGGGGAGCTCTTGCTGCAGGACAATCAACAATTGAAGTTTTAATGAAGATTTAGAAGCTAAAGATTGAAGGAAAGTTCAGATTATGAAGTATGAAGGAAGGACATATTCAAAAGTTCAAAGTTGTGTACACATATGTACATTAGTTCAGATATAAGTCACTTATACTTTTGAATAGACAAAAGCTTGTATATATTGTTCGAAAACAATGTACAATTGGTCCATTTTGTCCAATATCTTTCATGATCAATAGCTTTTGTTCTTAGTCTTTCTACAAACAAGACAAGTAGACAAGCGTTCACAACAGCGATCACAGCGTGTAAATATTTTGTTCAACACTTCTACAACAAATGACGATGAGCGCGTGGCTACGCCAATTTTCTCCCATCAAGGCTGTCATGGTTCGATTCCTGCTAGACGCAATCGCGTGAAAGATTTTATCAAAAGCTAAAAGCTTAAAAAGTATTCAAGTGTACAGTGACAGCGTATTTTACGCATGTGTTTTTTTTTTTGTTACTTTTGAAAACAAACGCGATGGATCAACGATCGTAGATCGCTATTGATTTATTGCTTTTGGGAGAAGCTTTTCAAAGTATAAGAATACTATAAAAGAAGCCATAAGGCTCACTTGTATGTATCCTTCACTTAGGATCAACACAAGCTTCAGAACTTGGTATAAACATATATGTGCGCACGTCTGAAATATACCTTTCTGAAATATCAAGCTTCTCTTCAAATAGAACTCTGGAACCTTATCCTGAACAGGAACTTTCTCCAAACATTTTTCTTCTTCCTTCTTCTTACAAAGCTGGAACATAAAGAGAACCTAACAAAGGAAATATAGGAATACTTGAAATAGGAATACCTGTAGGTATGACTCTGTATTCTTTCACATATGGCTTGAAAATAAGTCTTCATGTTTCATCACCCCCTGGATGACTTAACACTAGTGTCCAGTATTCTTCAAATATATCAGACTTTATGAAATGTGGAACGTCTTCCTTCATAAATCTGATGTTCAGTGATCAATACCTGTATCTGAAACAAAATCTCTGAACCCTTTTTATTAGCATTGTGCACATGCCAATAGCTTTCCATGTCATTCTTCAGCTTTCCAAAATCTAGAATAAGGTTAGCTGAACCTAACATAATAAAACCTTGCTGAAAGCTTTTTAGGATTCATAACCTTCTGTAACATAACAAGTATCTTCTTCTATCTCTCTGTAAGACAAATCTGATAGAATCTGAATCTTTGACTTACTTCTTTCAATGCTAAGAACCTTACCAAACAAAGGATAGACAACTGACTCATAAATGTTTAAGATCATATAAGATCATACGAGATCAATGATCTCTCCTGTGTAGAATCTGCTGTCATCAAACCTTCATGACTGAATGTTTGATTTACTTCATGAATGTCTCCAAGTGTCCAGGCTTCTCAAAAAGTTGTAAAACTTTTCTTCAAACAAATCCTTCAAGGAATCTGCAATTCCTACTTGAAACATAAGTGGACAAACTTCTCACCTTGAGAACTCCAAAAGTTGCAAGTTGATACTTCATAACTTTCATATTTTACCCGGGTGAAATGTGATAGTACCTGCTTGATTTTCTTTTGGCTAATCTCCACTTTTCAATCAAGTGATAGGATATAATGGAACACCTTTTTTAATACAAGCATGTATCCAAAAATCAAGACAATCATAAAAAGTAGATTCTTCAACTGACTTGTACATCAGCAAATCTGAATTTTCTGAAGTTTCTGAAAATACTGAGTATGAGGTAACCTTTTCCAAACCTCAATGCAAGTCTTCAACATATACTACAAAACTCTTTTACCTCAAGAGTTAGATAAAGAAGAAATATACTTCTCTACAACTTGTCATATACCAAGTAGCTCTGTATTGACACTCCAAGAATTCTTTGAGGGAACATATAAGCTGCCTGCTTAAAAAGCTTCAACATAACTCATACACATATGAGTGCTTTTGTTTCTCTCGATCCAATTCTTTGTCAAATCTACTAAACCGTGACCAAGTGTAATGCAAAACAAGAAACTACTTCTTCTTTAAACAAGATGTTCTCGTAAACTTGTCTTTGGATGTAGAGGATAAAATAGGAAAAGTATATGGAAAGTATATGAGAAAAGGAAGCCTTACTTTTCTTTTGGAAATGATGGACTTTCTTTTTCTGCATATTTCTTCCACCTGATGATGTCAACATCTTCAAACTTCTCTTCCATACCTTTTGTTCTCTTCATCTTGAAGTAGCAAACACTCTTGACTTCTTCAAATGAACTTTTCTCTTCCTGTAATGTAAGAGTAAGAGATAAAACAAACATGGTATATAAATGGAAGTGAATTTAGAAACATGTTTTACCATCTCCTCATATCTCTGAATCAAAATGTTGTTTCAAATGTCTGAAACGACTAAATTCACCAATCGTTGTCTTTGAATGATGAATTACCCTTCTATAGTTACCTTCTCTAGATACATTTGTACCTTGATATCCAACCAACTTACAACAGAAAATTGGCTGTAAAACTCATCTCATCTCTGCGCTTGTCTTCTTAGATGAACTTTCTTGCCATGAAAGAGATCTTCTCAAAACTCTCTAGAAAAACCTCTAGATACCTGTTTTGATGTAGCCTTTAACTTTCAAATGATGAAAGTGTATAAAAACATTCCTTGAATTTCTTCAAATCTCTTCATAACTGCTCTTCTAAGATATGACCTGCAAATGATAATCCGATAGTAGAAACTGATACCTGTGATTTGATGTTGATCTAATTGCTTCATCTTCTCTAAACCATTGTTCTTCCTTGAATTTGAAGTAGTCTTCTCTTCATCAATTCTTGGTCTTCAAACAATACTTTTGTAAAGTATTTGCATACTCTTCCAAAAATATTCGGCTGCTAACAGATCATCAACTTCATACTCCACACTGATGAATACACATGTAACTGAAGTGTCTAATTCTCAAATCTCTACTCATCTAGATTAAGTGTGTATGTCAAATGTCAAATATTAGAAGATGCTTTCAAATCATATGTTGTAAATCTAGAATTCTGGAAACCTGTGAATATGAGAGCCTTAATGCATTGGTGCCAAAGATCTAAAGTTCTGTAACCAAAACCTTAGTGCTCTGATACCAAATCCCTAAATCAGGAACTGAATCCTGGAACCTGTGACTGTCAACTCACAACTTAGTGCATTATGAACACTGCTGGTTCATCTCTGACTGTAATCAAGTCATGTCAACTCATCTCAATTGAAATCAACTAAAATATGAGTAAAAATCTATGATGTCATCATGTCTTCATCCTTTAAATCCTTCATACCTATAGGTTATAGAAGAGTGAATATGAGTGACTGAATGAGGAAGGATCAGTGTGAAACTGATGGTCAACAAACCTACATCTAAACTTAGGCTATGGAAGACCCTAAGTCAGATACGTGTGTGAAAAGATCACATACTTATAAAGTAGCATGGAATGCTAACAAGATTGTTGCCAGAAATCCTCAAACTCATGTGAACACACCTTCACAAACACCTCATCAAATATGCATAAAGCATATACGTACTGATTCTCTTGTACCTATGCCGAATAGGACTCCTTCTGATATGAACGCCACAGCCTCCATAAACTTCAAGTAGTACCTATGTGCATAAAGAGAATATGTACCTGAATACTTAACATAAGATGTGAATCTTATGTTAATCACCATCTAATGTCTTTGAAGTAGCATGACATCTTCTTGTAGAAGACAATCTTCAACCTAATATCTTCCTGTAGAAGATAATCTTCAAAATCATGTAGATGGTCCCATCCAATGTCTTTGAAGTAGCCAGACATCTTCTTGTAGAAGATAATCTTCAACCTAACATCTTCTTGTAGAAGATGATCTTCAAATACATCATATAGATGGGCGATCCTCACCATCAAGCTGCTAATAATCAAGTCTTCTTGCCATGAACAAGAGATGACCTCCTCTCCATGAGCTAGAGTGTGAGCACACCCTTCATCTTCTCCAAGAAGAATCATTAAGAAGAACTCCCAATTTGGGAGTACAGGCTATTTGAAGCTTGTGGTAATTTGCAGCTTTGATAGTTTGCAGATCCAGTCCAGATTGTACCAATATGACATTGCAGGGGGGATTGTTGGAAACAATGTCCCAATTGGTCAAGATTGTCCTGAATTTATAGCATAATTAGCTGTTGTCTTTAAGCCTTATACAAGCAAAGGCGTTGGGCACCGTGGTTAAGACAATATCCTCTTAATGAGGCGACCCGAGTTCGAATCCCCTTGGCGGCAACGCGCGGCAGTTTTGACCCTTTGAAGGAAAGAGGTATGAAGGATTTAAAGGATGAAGACATGATGACATCATAGATTTTTACTCATATTTCAGTTGATTTCAATTGAGATGAGTTGACATGACTTGAGTATAGTCAGAGATGAACCAGCAGTGTTCATAATGCACTAAGTTGTGAGTTGACAGTCACAGGTTCCAGGATTCAGTTCCTGATTTTGTTTAGTGTATTTACATGACGCAGCAGAAGTACGTTGAGAAACCTTTTTGGAAGGTAAATGCAAATATATGGATCCTAGTGTATGTTTTCAGGTTTTTGAAGACAGGAGATAGCAGGTGCAGAGACAGTACATGCTACATTTGTTGAGCAGTGATTGCTTGATGTGTACACTATTGGATATCTAGTTTGCATATTTTCTCAGGTATTATGGTTCGTATTCAGCAAGTTCATATTTTTTGAAGGAAAGTCAAATTCAGTTTTGAAGGTCAACTCTGAAGTACGAGAATACAAGCTTGAAGCTTGTGGTAATTTGCAGATTATAAAGTTTGCAGATTCAGTTCAGGTTGTACCAATATGACATTGCAGGGGGGATTGTTGGAAAACAATGTACAATTGGTCCATTTTGTCCAAGATCTTTCATGATCAATAGC
>CM035420.1:107854506-107859506 GCA_020310875.1 Ceratopteris richardii
CTTAGTATGACCAATACAGTAGGAAT
The DNA here is from genome assembly GCA_020310875.1 of Ceratopteris richardii. NCBI lineage: Eukaryota > Viridiplantae > Streptophyta > Polypodiopsida > Polypodiales > Pteridaceae > Ceratopteris > Ceratopteris richardii. Next base: position 107,854,533 of record CM035420.1, read on the forward strand.
TGGAAAAATTCCTTTTAGGGGTATCTAATTGACTTAGCAAGCTAACTACTCCAAGTGGAGGGATATAAAATGATTAACTATGCTCAGAGAAATCAATTTATCAAGTAAACCTTTACCCTTGATTTTTTTGGGCTATTGCAGACTTTGACCAGTGATCACCTCGATGAGCTTTCCTCTGAAATGGCTAGGTAGAATCCCGTCAGATTTTGATAGCACGTAGAGATCTTTGAGCTGGGTCCAACAAGCTATAGATCTTTGCTTTTGGTGAAGAAATGATTGAGATATGATCTCCACACGTTGACAGACTTTCAAGACTTTCAAGTACTATGACAGAGAACTCAGAAATGAACAATGTAGATATATGTATTAATGAACACTTGTATACAATACCATTGGCATGAAGATCATTGCCTAATGTCGAAGATAGGTGTGGGCTAGAGTGTAGACCTCACACACACTCACAATTGACAGAGATAAGCTCAAGATAGGAGTCTTCTTACTCGTGACTTTTTAGTTGACCTTTTATAGTGATTTATTTGAATTTGAATTGAAACTTTGGCTCCCTTTAATCAAGCTCCTACATCCTAGGAGATATTCCATCTACGTGATTGATGCTTTTAAACTAATAAAATTCACGAGATTTCCTTGGTAGGTGTTTACAAAGATTCCAAGTCAAAACTGACTTTTACAAAGAGATAAAGTGGTAATTAACCACTAGCATTTGTTCCTATGTTTTTCCATATGTGTATGGACTTCAAGGTATCCTTCAAGCCAAATGTGTAGGCTTGTGAATTGTACCAATAGCTCTTGCTCAAGCTAGACATTTTGGCTTGGTCTTCATCTTCCGTCTTCATGTATATCCTGCAATCCAATCATTGCTTTGAACCTACAAAGTTTGGTTCCATCCAAAGCTTTAGTCAACAAATCTGCACACTGCATGTTGGTTGATACATAGGTTAGTTGAATGTCCTTGCTTAATAACTTCTCTCTCACATAATGGTAATGGACCTCTATATGTTTGGTCCTAGCCTGATAGATAGGATTAGCTGCAAGGTGAAGTTAGCTTATATTGTCTCCAAACATTATTGGTGACCTAGTATATAAACCCAATTCTCTATACAATAGCTTGATCCATATGGCTTCTTCGGTGGCCTTAGCCAATCCTCTATACTCTACCTCTATAGAAGATAAAGCAACACTGGGTTGCTTCTTTGAAGACCATGATATTGGTTTATCACGTGCAAATGAAATGTATCAAGAAGTGCTCCTCCTATCATCCTTGCATCCTACCCAATCAGCATCTGAATAGATCTTGATATCAATGTCTGAAGTGTAAGGGAAATACAAACCATGATGTTGAGTACGCTTGAGATACTTTAATATTCTCTTGGCAGCTTCTAAGTGAGGTATCCTTGGCTTGTGCATAAACTGACTTAGCACACTAACTCCATATGCAATATCTATCCTGGTTAAGGTAGCATAGTTCAAACTTCCAGCTATACTTTGGTAACCTATAACATCATCAATTTCATCACCTTCATGGGCACTTAGTTTTAGGTTTACCTCCATTGGAGTACTAGCAACTTTGGCATCCTGCAAATGAAACTTCTTCAACATATCCTATATGTATTTTTTCTGAGTAATGTATATTCCAGAGTTAGTATAGACTAACTCAAGCCCAAGAAAATACTTTAGTAGACCAAGATCATTGATCTTGAACTCCTCCATCATCTAGTTCTTGATTTGTGTTATTCCATTGACATCATTACATGTAAGTATGATATCATCAACATATACACATAGGTATATTACCTCTGAATTACTTCTCTTGATGAATAGAGAAGTGTCTTCCTTGCTCATGACAAAACCTTGGTCTTAGAGATATGTGGTTAACCTGTGATTCCATGCCCTGGGTTCCTGCTTTAATCCATATAGAGCTTTATTCAATTTGAATACATATGTTACCTTATTAGGGTCCTCATAGCGAGGAGGTTGTGACATATATACTTCCTCTGAAATCCATCCATTCAAGAAAGCATTTTTGACATCCAATTGGTACATGTTCCAATTTTTTGATGCAACCACACTTACCAACACTCTGATGGTTGGCATCTTGGCCACAGATGAGAATTTCTCTTCATAGTCAATGACTTGGGTTTGTGCAAAACCCTTGGCTACCAATCTGGCTTTGTACGTGTTAATTGACCCATCAGAATTTCTTTTGAGTTCATAGATCCATATGGATCCTATTACCTTCATGGACTCTTTCTTTGGTACTAGTTCCCATGTGTCACTTTCCTTGAGTGCTTCAATCTCCTCATCCAAAGCTTCTTTCCATTCTGTCTTATATCTGATAGTTTTTTTGCTCTCCCTTTGTGATCTTCTGATTGATTGATTTGAAGATTCAAATATGTCTTCAAGCTTCTTCATTTTGACTTTTCCTTCGGACTTCCATGCCTTGAACTCTTCAAGGTTGATAACATCTTCATCATCTGAATTAGTGTCTTCATTTTGAGTAGGTTCCTCCTTAGCAAGACTTGGAAACTCCTCTTCCAAATCATAGGGTAGTTTAAACTTCCTACATTCATTCTCATACCAAGAATCATTTTCATCAAAGACAACATCTCTACTAACCGTAAATCCCTTATTTGAAGGATTGGAAAACCTATATCCTTTTTGATTCAGATCATATCCAATAAAGATACACTTCTCAGCCTTGGGGACTATCTTACCTCTTATCTGAGAAGGAATGTGTATATATGCTACACATCCAAATATCCTGCAATGGTCTAGTGAGGGTCTCTTACCATACCATGCTTCATAGGGTGTCATCCCATCAAGGGATTTTGATGGTAACCTGTTTATGAGATAAGTTGCAGTAGAAACACTCTTTGCCCATAGGTAATTAGGTAACTTTTTTTCATTCAGCATTGACCTAGTTGTTTCAACAATCAACCTATTTCTTCTCTCAACCACCCCATTCTGTTTAGGAGTATACCTTGTGGTGGTTTCTCTCTTAATGCCTCTGTCGTGCAAGAAGTCTTCAAATTCATTGGAAAAGTACTCACCTCATCCATCTGACCTTAGTCTCTTCAAATTCTTCCATGTATAAACCATGGCAACTTGCCCTTGTCTCCCTGGAATACCCATTGACATCTTGTCATATGGTATAATTGTGCAAAATCACTTACTCCACTAGAGTAATGAGAACTATTATGCTAATGCAAAAACAATGTGACTATGTCCAATTCTTTGTGGAAGAATACTAAAAAGAAATGGATATCTTTTCCAAGTAGTGTTTTATCTCTATGATCAAGTAAATTTGCTTGACTTACTCACTATAATGAAATAAAACTCAAGAAAATCTCATCACGGTCCAAACTATGAATCCAAGATGATAATCTATCAATGATCTTGACTATGGACCAATATATCAATATGTCAATCTATCAATTATGGACCAAGATATCAATATGTCAATGATCCAAACTATGGACCAAGATATCAATATGTCAATGATCCAAACTGTGGACCAAGATCTCAATCACTCACATCCAAACTATGGATCCAAATCTCAATGTATCATATATATATATATAATCTAAACTATGGATCAAATTATCTCCCGTATAAAGTAAATTCCAATCCACTCTGTGGGACTAAGTTCATCATGCCAAATGAAGACGTTCTAAGAAATTATAGAAACTAGTAGAACTGCCACTGCCTTCTCAATAATAACATGCAAGATATTCTAGGTGGATGAAACTTGCTTTATCTCTGACCACCATCTAATCATCACTATGATCATATCATTCCTTACTAGGAATGAGGTGTCTCAAGTAAACTACTATAATAATATAGCACTCCCAGATATAATGAGGATCATAATGTAAATCCACTACATACTTTGAAAAATGGTAAGTAGATGTGTGCACACTCGTAGCCCACTAGGCTAAGCATCTAGCTCACCTCATAGACACTATGTATAAACCATGGCCTATTCTCAGGCATATCAAATAAAGTAGTATATACCCTATGAGTTTCTTCATAATGCAATTGTGTATTCATAGTTCTTATGTGCAAACCCTGCCTTTCCGCTTCTAGGCTACTGGCTTGCAGACTTGCCTTGTTTGTGATCACATAGAGTGACTGTCTCAAGTGGCCCTTTGTTGTTTTATAATAGGATGATACCAGAAGATCATATAAATGAACTCCAAATCATATAAAAAATACAATCTCAGAGACTTCTCTCCCATACCATCTGTCCTACACCTAGGTAGAATACAAAGTTTGATATCCTATACCACCAAACTTTATACCCCACATAGATGCATACACTTCTCTCAAAAGGATACAAATAAATTGGTGAGTACTCACAACCATGAATAATAAGAAATGAAATCATGAAGTGTTCCTGAAGAAATCATGAATGAAATCACGAAGTGTTTCCTTCCCTTGATGGAAAGAATAGAGTCATTCCTATGACTCCATCACTCATAACTATTTCTAATATCAACTCATCTTGAGTTGAGAAATGATAAACTATGTAATAAATCAACTCAACTAGAGTTGTGAAGGATGCGGCTTGCATAAAATATCAACTCATGTGACTTGAATCAAATATTAGCTCATAAGAAATTGGAATTTATACAACTAGTATGAATCCGATTATATGAAATAAGAACAACTAGGAAAGTTCTCTGGTTCGATGCTCTCATGGCACTATATATATTTCTGAAAATTTTGACAGAGTCTCCTGTGTCCTACTAAGAATGGTCACCATAAACCAACGATCAATAAATAAGTATCTAGGGCATAGCTAGCCCATCGTGATCACACCATCTCAAAAAATATCATAAAAAACCTATAAAAAGTCCATTCCTTTCAACAATGCCTCCTGCATAAACAATTTCCAATAACATCAGATTAAATGTTAATTTCAACGAACTTTTACTCCTCTAAAATCTATGATGT
>CM035420.1:107864506-107869506 GCA_020310875.1 Ceratopteris richardii
TTTTTTCATCATATCTGCAAGTTGATCTTTTGTAGGAGTGTGTATGACTTCAATCTCCTTATCAATGACCTTCTCTCTCAGGAAATGATACTGTATTTCAATATGCTTAGTTCTAGCATGAAACACAGGATTAGCTGCCAAGTATAGAGAACTCATATTGTCTCCACAAATAATAGGAGTACTTTGAATCACATCAAAATCCTTCATAAGTGTCTTTAGCCATATTACCTCCTTTGCAGCTTCCACCATACCTTTGTATTCTGCTTCTGTAGATGACAAAGCAACTGTATGTTGCTTCTTAGAACACCATGAAATCAATTTGTCTCCTACATAGCACAAATATCCATGTGTTGATCTTCTATCATCCACATTACCTGCCCAATCTGCATCATTGTATATCTTCACTCTTGTATCAGAAGTAAATCCATAGTACAACCCTTCTCTGAGTGTACCCTTGATGTACCTAAGTACTCTTTGTCCTGCAATCCAATGTTCCTTTCTAGGACAATGCATAAATTGTGAAAGCACACCAACTGCATATGACAAATCAGGCCTTGTTAATGTAGCATAAATCAAGCTACCAACCAAACTTTGATAGAGCTTCATGTCTCAGAATTCTTCTCCTCCAAATCTAGACAATTTATGGTTCACTTCCAATGGCGTAGGTGCAACCCTGCAATCTTCCATCTTAAACTTGGTTAGCAAATTTTTAAGATACCTTTCTTGAGTCACATATACTCCATGTTGAGTATATAAAATCTCCATTCCCAAGAAGAATGACAAGTTCCCCAAATCATTGATTTTGAACTCTTTCTCCATCTGCTTCTTGATCATTTGTATTCCTTTATCATCTGTTCCTGTAAGTATTACATCATCAACATAAATACAAACATAAATGAATCCATCTTCACTTGCTTTGACTAGCAAGCTACTATCTGCCTTTGATGCTTGAAATCCAAGTTCCTTCAAGAACTTTACAAGCCTATAATTCCAAGCCCTTGGGGCCTGCTTTAATCCATACAAAGCTCTCTTGAGCTTACACACATAATCTTGATTCACTTGATCTTTGAACCCATCTGGTTGCTCCATGTAAACTTCATGTAAAATATAACCATTCAAAAAAGCATTTTTAACATCTAATTGAGATAACTTCCAACCTTTGCAAGCAGCAATTGCTATGAGAGTTCTTATGGTTGTCATCTTTGCCACAGGACTATAGGTCTCATCATAGTCCACTCCATATGTCTGTGCATACCCTTTCACAACAAGTCTAGCTTTGTACCTAGACACACTTCCATCTGCAAATCTCTTTGTTTTGTACACCCACTTACATCCAATAATTTTCTGGCTATTAGGTTTAGGAACTAGATCCCAAGTCTGATTCTCTATCAATGCATCATACTCCTCTTGCATAGCTTCTTCCCAATTTCTCTTACCTTTGGCTTCATCATATGTAGATGGATCTTCATCTGCTTTTACCAAATAAGCATAATCTTTAGTAGTCAAGAATGAGGTGTCATAGTTATACCTTGTAGGTTGCCATTTGTGTCTAGATGACCTCCTAACTTCTGCACTTTTTGAAGTCTCTGTTTCATCACATTCTGGATCAAACCTTGGCCTCTCTTCAACTTCAACCTGTACTTCATTATTCTCATTTTCATCAAGTAATTGAATCTTTGCTTTACCTTTCCTTTGATCCACTACTTCTTCAACATCTGCATGTATATTATTTTTACCTGCATACCAAGTACCTTGCTCATCAAATGTAACATCCTTAGATACAAGGAATTGCTTTGTGGATGGACTCCACAACCTGTATCCCATTTGCTTATCATCATAGCCAATGAATACATACTTTTCTGCCTTAGGCTCCAACTTATGCCTCAATTGAGATGGCACATATGCATATGCCAAGCATCCAAATATTCTGCAATGATCCAAGTTAGGTCTCTTACCCCACCAAGCTTCATATGGTGTCATAACTTGCAAAGCTTTACAAGGCAATCTATTGACCAAATAAGTAGCTGTATTTACAGCCTCTGTCCACAAATAATTTGGGCAATTTTTCTCCTTCATCATAGACCTTGCAAATTCAACAAGTGTCCTGTTTCTTCTTTTTGCTACCCCATTTTGTTGAGGAGAGTACCTGCAAGTAACTTCTCTCTTTATACCTGAATTCCACAAGTAATCATTGAAATCATTTGAAAAATACTCTCCCCCTCCATCTGACCTTAGTCTCTTCAATTTTTGACCTGTAATCCTTTCTGCATATGCATGATAGTGTTTAAATGTATTAAACACTTTTGACTTTTCTTTAATCACATAAATTGTGATCCATCTGGTAGCATCATCAACATATATGACATAATATCTTGAACCATTTATACTAAAGTCCTTTGAAGGACCCCACACATCTGTATGCACCAATTCAAGTCTTTCTGAATACATAAACCCATGCTTGGAATAGGATTGCTTATGAGCCTTACCTAATTGACATGCCTCACATCTGTATGTCATATGTTGACCTGCAATGTTAGGCAACCCAAGCACTGAATCATTATTAATCATGTCTTTGATACCTCTTTCATTGAAGTGTCCAAGTCTTTTATGCCAAAGATCCAATTCAGACACCTTCTGCTCTCCATATGTGAACATAGCATGTCCAACATTTCCTTGTACCTTTAATGTGAAAAGCCTTCCTTCTTTCTTTCCTGTAACAACCTATTTATACCCTTGACTAGGGTCTTCAACATAGACTCCATCATTGGTGAATCTTACCTCATATCCTTTTTCCACAATTTGACCTACACTGATCAAATTCTTTGGAATTGTGGGAACATAAAGAACCTTACTCAGAAGAGTACTCCCATCCTTAGCTTTGATTGAACCAATTGAATTTACCTTATGCTTTGTATTATCACCTGTCTGAACTGTATGGTTAATTGCATTATGATCTAGATCAGTCATCAAAGCAATATTTCCACTTAAATGATTACTACATCCTGAATCAATGTAGAACACTCTTATGTCCTCATGTGAAGTTTCACAAGTTGCATTCATAATGAGAGTCGACTCCTCCTTCTGATCTGATGCATAGTTGTAGTAGGTGTTATTATAGGATTGATTTTGGAAGCTTCTTCCTCCACCTCTTCCAAAAGAATTCCTACCACCTCTACCTCTGAAGTTTCCTCTCTGAAATCTACCACCTCTTGCTCTTTGATTAAAGTTCTGATAATTACCATTGTTCTGATTATTGTGCCAACAATCATGAGATAGATGATTGGTCTTACCACATATCCAACAAGCTCTTGTATTATCCTTGTTGTTTCTGCCTCTTCCTCTACTTCTGCCATTTCCTTTTCCTCTTATGAAATTTGCTTGGTTTGAAGTACCTTCTTCTTCACCTGATTGTTGCTTTCCTTTGTTAGCTTTCTTCCTGTCTTTAGAGTACATTGCATGACCTGCACTCTTATCAACATCTCCTTTGATATCATTCTCAAAAGTTAGCATATGACCTAACAATTGATTCAAATCAAGAGTGAAGTGATCTAAAGAAAGTTCTGTAGACAAAATAAAAGGTTTCCACTTCTCATCTCCTCTTAGCCCTGTGAGAATTTGTCTTACCAATTTATCTTCTTCAATATCTTCATCCACTGCACCTAAAGAATCTGCAATGTCCTTCATCTTCGTCACCTAATCAGAGATTGATTGTGAGGCCTTCTTCTTGAAAGTAGTAAATTCTGCCCATAGTGAAGCCTTCCTTGATTTGGTTGTGTTTTGGAAATGCTCTTCCAAAGCATTCCAAATGTCACATGCACTTTCAAGTCCTCTAATGTGAGGAAGCAGGTAGTCATTGACTGCCATGTAAATTATGCTTCTTGCTTGAGCATCCTTCTTCATCGAATTCTTCATGTCTACAAGCTCCTCTCTAGTTGGAACACTAGAGTCTCTAAATTCTGGCTTTTCTTCCTCTCTTGTGATGTATCCCATCAGATCTTTGCTCATAAGATGAGCTTCCATCCTCATAGACCAAGCTGGATAGTTCTCTCTATCCAACTTTTCAATTTGGAGACTATCTCCCATCCTTGCTTCACCTGTAGTCTCAAAGCTTTAACCTTTACAAGAAATAAATGTACCTTGACTTCGAATCTTACTCCTTCTGATCCTTTTGATAGCTTCAATGTGTCTACCTTCAAGTTTTCTTCAACCTTTATCCTTTTGCACCTTCAAGATGTAAACATTTGTGTTTCTGCAGTAGTCGGAGTCTTCTTCACTTCAATTTTGACACATCCTGCTCTGATACCACTGATGGAGAGTGTTAATCTCCAAAAGAACAAGCTATCCTTGGTATTAGATCACCTCTAGACCAAGAATAACTTTAGACTCCTCATAATTTTGGAAATTCACTAACACATTACCAAGAAGTTGATTAACTGTGAAGAAATCATTTTTCTGAAAAGTCTGCTGCAGATTAATCACTCATTGACTAATCAATCCTGTAACGTTTTTAATAAAACTTTGCACGGTGCTTCGCCTTAAGGTTGCACACCTTCTCCAACTCAAATCTCTGCAAATGATTCAGTGTACTCTGAGAAATCATACAAACAAGTTACCTGTGTGTAAAACACCTTCTCTGCAATGACGACTTTGACACCTATAACTTCTTAGTTATAGTTCTCCCAATGTGGAACCCGTTTGATCAAGATCTTCTAGCCATAGATGGCTTATCTTCCAACTTAAATTTTGAGCCCTCACTTGTGTAAAACTTTACACTGTGCACTGAGCAATGTCCAATTCTCTGAACATGAAATCTGCGCTAATTTTGTCGACTCTCAGAACATCATCACATATGAATGTTCCTATGCAAAATTCTCTCAGCCTAATTGCAATTAGCCTCTCAAATTCTAACCATAGATGAATTAGCTATGGACTTAGATACATGTAAAAGGATTTCTCAAAAGATTAAACACAGAAGGAGAATGGGAGAGAAGATTGACGCG
>CM035420.1:107874506-107884506 GCA_020310875.1 Ceratopteris richardii
AGTGTATTGAGCAGTTGTAGTGTCATTGGACACATGAAAGTTAGTTGAGAACTCTCTCTCATAGATTTGTAGTCTTCTTCAGTAATATCAGAAAAATTGCGCCCGATGTTTCTGTGTCTGCTCCGTCTGTGATAGATCATTTGTGAAATCCTTTTGAGGATATCTAAGTTCATAGTTAATGAGTCTATGAATTAAGTTTTAGAGTTTAATTGTAATCAGGTAAGGAGAATTGTTAGTAGGAACATTCATATGTGTTGAGTGTTCACAGTCTCATGAAACAGGCACAGATTTTGAATTCAAGAAAATGAGTAGTGCTCAGTGCACAGTGTAAAGTTTTACACATATGATAGCTCAAAATCTAAGTTGAGAGATAAGCTATCTACATCTAAAAGCATTTGACCAAACGGGTTCGACATTGGGAGAACTATAGCTAAGAAGTTGTAGATGCCAAAGTCGCTACTGCAGAGAAGGTGATTTACACATAGGTAAATTGTTTGTGTGATTTCTCCGAGTATACTGAATCATTTGCAGAGATTTAAGTTGGAGAAGGTGTGCAACCTTAAGGAGAAGCAACCTACAAAGTTTTATCAAAAACTTTACACAAATGATTAGTCAGTCGAGGATTAATCTACAGCAGACTTTTCTAAGAAGTTGAATTTTTCAGAATAATCAATTTTCTGATAAGTTGATGAATGTTCTCTTAATTTGGTGGAGTTTGAAGTTGTTCTTGATATAGAGGTGGTCTAAATTCAAGGTCAACTTGTTCTTTTGGAGATTAACACTCTCCATCAGTGGTATCAAAGCAGGAAGCATCAGAATTGAAGAAAAGGAGGATCCCGACTGCTGCAGCTACAAAGAATTTGACATCTGAAGATTCAAAGGGTGAAAGCTTGCAAGGAAAGCTTGAGAAGGAGATCGTACGACATCAAGGAAGTCGAAAGGAGTATCATTCGAAGTAAAGGTAACCTTATACTTTATAAAGGTTAAAGAATTCAATACATAGGTGAAGGAAAGATGGAAGATTCTCTTCAGATAGAGAATTTGGATAGGGAAAACTATCCTGCATGGTCAATGAGGATGGAAGCTCATCTTATGAGCAAAGATTTGATAGCTTACATCACAGGAGAAGAAGAGAAGCCACAATTTAGAGATCCTAGTGTTCCAACTAGGGAAGAATTATTAGATTTGAAGAATTGGATGAAAAGAGATGCTCAAGCTAGGAGCATAATCTATATGGCAGTCAATGATTACTTGCTACCTCACATTAGAGGTCTTGAAAGTGCAAGTGAGATATGGAATGCTTTGGAGGAGCATTTCCAAAACACTACAAAGTCAAGGAAGGCATCCCTATGGGCAGAATTTACAACTTTCAAGAAAAAGGCCTCTCAATCAATTTCAGATTATGTAACAAGGATGAAAGACATTGCAGATGCATTAGGAGCTGTTGATGAAGATATTGAGGAGGATAAATTGGTAAGGCAAATCCTTACAGGTTTGAGAGGTGATGACAAATGGAAGCCATTCATTTTGTCTATAGAATTATCACTTGATCATTTCATTCCTGATTTAAATCAGTTGGTAGGTCATATGCTAACATTTGAGCAGGTTGTTAAAGAAGATGGTGACAAAAGTATAGGTCATGCAATGTACTCAAAGGACAAGAAGAAAGCTAACAAAGGAAAGCAACAATCAGGTGAAGATGAAGGCACAACTAGTCAAGCTAACTTCCTAAGAGGTAGAGGAGGTGGCAAAGGTAGAGGAAGAGGCAGGAACAACAAAGATGGAGCCAAAGCATGCTGGATTTGTGGTAAGACAAATCATTTAGCTAATGATTGCTGGCATAATAATCAAAGTAATGGAGGATACAATCAAAACTATAATTCAAGAGGAAGAGGTGGCAGAAATCAAAGAGGTAATTTCAGAGGCAGAGGTAGTAGAGGTTACTTTGGAAGAAATGCAAGTAGAGGTTTCCAAAGTCAACAATATAACAATACCTACTACAATTATGCTTCAGATCAAAAGGAAGATTCAACATTGATAATGAATGCAACTTGTGAAAGCCAGAATGAAGATCAAAGAGTCTTCTACATTGACTCAGGGTGTAGCAATCACTTGAGTGGTAATATAGCCTTGATGACTGATTTGGAGAATAAGGTATCTAATCATGTTGTTCAAACAGGTGACAACACAAAGCACAATGTGAAGTCAATTGGATCAATGAAGGCCTACATGGTAGCACCTTATTGAGTAAGGTCTTGTATGTTCCTACAATTCCTAAGAATTTGATAAGTGTAGGACAAATTGTGGAAAAAGGTTATGAGGTAAGGTTCACTAATGAAGGAGTGTTTGTGGAAGACCCTAGCAATGGGTATAAACAAATTGTTTCAGGAAAAAAAGAAGGAAGATTGTTCACATTGAAGATTCAAGGTAATGTTGGTCATGCCTTGTTCACCTATGGAGGACATAAGATCTCTGAGTTAGATCTTTGGCACAAGAGACTTGGACATTTCAATGAAAGAGGTATCAAAGACATGATTAATAATGGTTCAGTGCTTGGATTGCCTAATGTTGCAGGTCAACATATGACATATAGATGTGAGGCATGTCAATTAGGTAAGGCTCATAAGCAATCCTATTCCAAGCATGGGTTTATGTATTCAGAGAAACTTGAGTTGGTACACATAGATGTGTGGGGACCATCAAAGGACTTCAGTATCAATGGCTCAAGGTATTATGTGATTTATGTTGATGATGCTACCAGATGGATCATTATCTATGTGATCAAACATAAGTCAGAAGTATTCAATACTTTCAAACATTATCATATGTATGCAGAGAGAATTATAGGACATAAATTGAAAAGACTAAGGTCAGATGGAGGGGGAGAGTATTTCTCTAATGAGTTCAGTGATTACTTGTGGAATGCAGGTATAAAAAGAGAGGTTACTTGCAGGTACTCTCCTCAACAAAATGGTGTAGCAGAAAGGAGGAATAGGACTCTTGTTGAGTTTGCAAGGTCCATGATGAAGGAGAAAAATTGCCCAAATTATTTGTGGGCTGAGGTTGCAAATATAGCTACTTATTTGGTCAATAGGCTACCTTGTAAAGCTTTGCAGGGTATGACACCTTATGAGGCATGGTGGGGTAAGAGACCTACACTAGACCATTGCAAAGTATTTGGATGTTTGGCCTATGCATATGTGCCATCACAATTAAGGCACAAATTGGAACCTAAAGCTGAAAAATATGTGTTTATTGGTTATGATGATAAGCAGATGGGATACAGGTTGTGGAATCCATCCACAAAACATTTTCTTGTATCAAAAGATGTTACATTTGATGAGCAAGGTCCTTGGTATGCAGGTACTATCAATGTAAATACAGATGATGAAGAAGTTGTGAGCCAAAGAAAAGGTAAATCAAAGGTTCAGATATTTGATGAGCAAGAGAATAATGAAGTGCAGGTTGAAGTGGAAGAAACACCAAGATTTGATCCTGAATGTGAAGAACCAGAAACCTCAAGAAGTGGAGAACTTAGGAGGTCTACAAGGAACAAATGGCAACCTACAAGGTATAGCTATGATACTTCATTTTTGGCTACCAAAGATTATGCTTACATGATTAAAGCAGATGAAGACCCTTCTACATATGAAGAGGCAAAAGGTAAAGAAAATTGGGAGAAAGCTATGCAGGAAGAATATGATGCATTGATGGAGAATCAAACATGGGATTTGGTTCCAAAGCCAAATAGTCAGAAGATCATTGGATGTAAGTGGGTTTATAAGACAAAAAGATTTGCAGATGGAAGTGTGTCTAGGTACAAAGCTAGACTTGTTGTCAAAGGGTTTGCTCAGACATATGGTGTTGACTATGATGAGACTTATAGTTCTGTGGCAAAGATGACAACCATCAAGACACTTATAGCAATTGCTGCATGCAAAGGTTGGAGATTGTGTCAATTAGATGTGAAGAATGCTTTTTTGAATGGTTACATTTCAGATGAAGTTTTCATGGAGCAACCTCAAGGATTCAGAGATGGAAGATATTCCGATTATGTGTGTAAGCTCAAGAGAGCTTTATATGGCTTGAAGCAGGCCCCAAGGGCATGGAACTATAGACTTGTAAAGTTCCTTAAAGAACTTGGATTTCAAGTATCAAAAGCTGATAGTAGCTTGCTTGTCAAAGCAAGTGATGATGGCTTTATTTACATGTGCATATATGTTGATCATATCATCCTTACAGGTACAGATGAGAAAGGCATACAAAGTTTAAAGAAGCAAATGGAGAAAGAGTTCAAAATCAGTGATTTGGGAGACTTGTCATACTTCTTGGGCATGGAGATTTCATACACTCAACATGGAGTGTATGTGACTCAAGAAAGGTATTTGAGAAACTTGTTAATCAAGTTTAAAATGGATTATTGCAGAGTAGCACCTACTCCAATGGAGGTGAATCACAAATTAAGCAAATTTGGAGGTAAAGAGTTCAAGGACATGAAGCAATATCAGAGTTTGGTTGGTAGTCTTATCTATGCTACATTAACTAGACCTGATTTATCATATGCCATTGGGGTTTTGTCTCAATTCATAAATTGTCCTAGGAAAGAGCATTGGATTGCAGGTCAAAGAGTGTTGAGGTACATTAAGGGTACACTCAAAGAAGGTTTGTATTATGGTTTTACATCAGATACAAATATCAAGATCTATAGTGATGCAGATTGGGCAGGTAATCCAGATGATAGAAGGTCAACCTATGGATACATGTGTTATGTAGGAGATAAGTTAATCTCTTGGTGCTCAAAGAAGCAACATACAATTGCTTTGTCATCCACAGAAGCAGAGTACAAAGGCATGGTTGAAGCTGCAAAAGAAGTGATATGGCTAAAGACTGTAATGAAGACTTTTGACACTATACAGAGCATACCTATCATTTATGGTGATAACATGAGTTCATTATATCTAGCTGCTAATCCTGTTTTTCATGCCATGACCAAACACATTGAGATACAGTATCACTTTTTAAGAGAAAAAGTGATGGATAAGGAGATTGAAGTCATACATACTTCAACAAAAGCTCAGATAGCTGATATGCTTACAAAGAGCTTGGATGGACCAAAGTTACAGAAGTTTAAAGACATGGCAGGCATAAAGAAGATAAGAGAAACCTCAATTGATGATTGAGGGGGAGCTGTTGGTGCAGACCAATCACCAATTGAAGTTTGGAAGACAAAAGATGAAGATAAGATCAGTTCTTGAAGCTTAGGAGATGGTTACATTCACAGGTTGAAAGAAATGTACACATATGTACATTAGTTAAGACATAGGTTACTTATACTTATGCTTTGACATAAGTCTGTACATTTTTGCCTATAAATACTTTTGAAAAATGTCGGGGCATAGAAGGAGAGACAAAAGGAGACAACAGGAGATCATGAGAATAGTGTATTGAGCAGTTGTAGTGTCATTGGACACATGAAAGTTAGTTGAGAACTCTCTCTCATAGATTTGTAGTCTTCTTCAGTAATATCAGAAAAATTGCGCCCGATGTTTCTGTGTCTGCTCCGTCTGTGATAGATCATTTGTGAAATCCTTTTGAGGATATCTAAGTTCATAGTTAATGAGTCTATGACTTAAGTTTCAGAGTTTAATTGTAATCAAGTAAGGAGAATTGTTAGTAGGAACATTCATATGTGTTGAGTGTTCACAGTCTCATGAAACAGGCGCAGATTTTGAATTCAAGAAAATGAGTAGTGCTCAGTGCACAGTGTAAAGTTTTACCATATGATAGCTCAAAATCTAAGTTGAGAGATAATCTATCTACATCTAAAAGCATTTGACCAAACGGGTTCAACATTGGGAGAACTATAGCTAAGAAGTTGCAGGTGCCAAAGTCGCTACTGCAGAGAAGGTGATTTACACATAGGTAAATTGTTTGTGTGATTTCTCAGAGTATACTGAATCATTTGTAGAGATTTAAGTTGGAGAAGGTGCGCAACCTTAAGGCAAAGCAACCTACAAAGTTTTATCAAAAACTTTACACAAATGATTAGTCAGTCGAGGATTAATCTACAGCAGACTTTTCTGAGAAGTTGAATTTTTTAGAATAATCAATTTTCTGATAAGTTGATGAATGTTCTCTTAATTTGGTGGAGTCTGAAGTTGTTCTTGATATAGAGGTGGTCTGAATTCAAGGTCAACTTGTTCTTTTGGAGATTAACACTCTCCATCATTGATCAATATCCATGCTTTTGAATAAGGTCTGCAGCCATATCACTTCTTTTGCTGCTTCTACAAGTCCTTTATATTCTGCTTCTATTGACGATAAAGCCACTGTGTGTTGCTTCTTTGAACACGATCTTAGAAGCTTATCTCCTAGGTATATCATATACCCATGTGTTGATCTTGTGTCATCTTGACTTCCTACCCAATCTGAGTCACTGTATGCTCTTAGTTTTATATCTGACATAAAAGGATAATATAATCCTTCTTTTATAGTTCTTTTGATATATCTAAGAACTCTTTGTCCTGCAACCCAATGTTGATCTGTCGGACAATGCATGAACTGTGAAAGAACTCCCACTGCATAACTGAGATCTGATCTTGTTAGTGTAGAATAAATTAGACTTCCCACTAATGACTAATACTTCCTCATATCTTTAAACTCTGTTCCATCATATTTGCTGAGTTTATAATTTACCTCAAGCGGTGTTAAGGCTTCTCAGCAATTCTCCATGTTAAACTTCTTCAGTAAGTTTAAGGAATATCTTTCTTGAAAAACATATACACCATGATCTGTGTATATGACTTCCATTCCAAGAAAGTATGATAACTTTCCTAGATCACTGATCTTAAACTCCTTTTCAAGCAATCTCTTTACTTCTTTAATTCCTTCATCTCAGGTACCTGTGATTATAATGTTATCTACATAAATACAAATGTATATCATACCTTCTTCTGTTGTCTTGATGAGTAAACTTGCATTTGCCTTTGAACTTTGATATCCGAGTTCATTCAGATACTTCACAAGTCTGTAACTCCAAGCTCTTGGAGCTTGCTTCAATCCATAAGGTGCTCTTCTTAACCTTCAAACAAAATGGGTATTTGGAACTTATAAACCCTTCAGGTTGTTCCATGTAAACTTCATCTGATATATATCCATTCAGAAATGCATTCTTGATATCCAGTTGACTTAACTTCCATCCTTTTGATGTTGCTATAGCAATCACTGTTCTTATATTTGACATCTTTGCCATCGGACTAAATGTCTCATCATAATCTATGCCATACATCTAAGCGTAGCCTTTGACTACAAGCCTAGCTTTGTATCTGGCTATTCTTGCATCTGCAAGCTTCTTTACTTTGTAAACCCATTTATTT
This sequence comes from Ceratopteris richardii, assembly GCA_020310875.1. Taxonomy (NCBI): domain Eukaryota; kingdom Viridiplantae; phylum Streptophyta; class Polypodiopsida; order Polypodiales; family Pteridaceae; genus Ceratopteris; species Ceratopteris richardii. The sequence continues at coordinate 107,881,883 of CM035420.1, forward strand.
CCAATTACTTTCTTACCATTTGGTTTAGGAACAAGTTCCCATGTCTTGTTCTCCTCCAGTGCACTGAATTCCTCCTTCATTGCTTCTTCCCATTACTTCTTACCTTTAGCTTCATCATAATTCTGAGGTTCTTCATCATCTTTGACCATATATGAATAATTTTTTTGAGTTATGTACGAAGTATCATAAGAATACCTTTCTGGTTGTCTTCTAGTCCTGCTTGACCTTCTTGGTTCACATTCTTCATAAGTGTCTGAATACACTTCTTCATCAAATTTAGGAATTTCTTCATTCCTTCTTGTTAATCCCCTTCTGGACGTACTTGCTTGCATATAGTCTTCATCTCTATCCACCTGCACAATTGATTTCCCTTTCTCTTTTCTTCTTACCTCTTCTTCAAATTCTTCTTTTGTATGACTTTGATCTGCATACCAAATTTTTTGTTCATCAAATGTAACATCTCTTGAAACAATAAATTGTTTGGTTAGAGGACTCCATAACATGTAACCCATCTGCTTTTCACCATATCCAACAAACACATATTTCTCTGCTTTTGGTTCAAGATTATGTCTCAGTTGTGACGGTACATAAGCATAAGCAACTGATCCAAACACTTTGCAATGATCAAGTGTTGGTTTCTTACCCCACCAAGCTTCATAAGGAGTCATTCCATCTAATGTTGTACATGGTAATCTGTTTACCAGGTATGTAGCTGTATTTATAGCTTCAACCCAAAGATAATTTGGACAATCCTTTTCTTTTAGCATAGCTCGTGCAAACTCAACTAGAGTTCGATTCCTTCTTTCTGCTACATAATTTTGTTGTGGTGTATATGTGCAAGTTATTTCTCTCTTAATACCTGCATTCCAAAAAATTGAACTCTCGGGAGAAGTATTCTCCCCCTCCATCAGACCTCAATCTCTTAAGCTTCTGTCCTGTAAGTCTTTCAGCATATACATGAAATTGCTTGAAGACTTCAAATACTTCAGATCTTTCCTTCAAAACATATAATGTTATCCATCTTGTAGCATCATCAATGAATAAAACATAATACCTTGAGCCACTGACTGATCCTTCTTTTGTTGGACCCCATACATCTATATGAATGAGCTCAAGTACTCCATCATGTTTGAATCCTTTCTTCTGAAATGGTAACCTATGTGTTTTACCCATCTGACAGGCTTCACACTTGTAAATCATATGTTGCTTCTGTACATTTGGTAATACCAATACAGATTGATTTGCAATCATAGCTTTAATTCCTCTTTCATTAAAATGACCTAACCTCTTATGCTAGAGATCAAGTTCTGTAATCAGCTTTTCACCATGTGTGAGCAACCCTTGACCAATGTTCCCTTGTACTCTTAAAGTAAAGAGTCTACCTTCTTTCTTACCAGAAACAATCTGATTATATCCATTCTTGGGATCTTCTACAAATACTCCTTCATTTGTAAATCTGACCTGAAAACCTTTTTCAACTATTTGTCCCACACTAATCAAGTTTTTTGGTATTGTTGGAACATACAAAACATTGGTTAGCAAATATGCTCCACTCTTGCATTTCACTTTTCCAATTGAATGTACACTATGTCTTGTATTGTCACCTATTTGAACAGTATGACTAGAACTACCTTTTTCCAATTCTGACATCAATTCTATGTTTCCTGACAAATGATTAGAACATCTAGAGTCAATGTAAAATACCTTTAGATCTTCATTATCTGATGTGCTGATTGAGTTCATCATCAACGATGTATGACTTTCATTCTGTGTGTCATTTGCATAGTTGTTGTAGGTGATGTTGTAGGATTGATTCTCTCCCCAACTTCTTGTTCCACCTCTACCATAGCCTCCTCTTTGATTCTATCTACCTCTTTGAAAATTACTCTAATATCTTCCACCGCTATTTCTGCTATTGTTGTTTTGATTCTGATTTGATCCTGGTTGATTGTGCTAACAGTCATGAACCAGATGATTATCTAGTCCACAAATCTAGCAAGCTTTCTTGTTGATATTCTGACTACCTCTTCCTCTTCCAAAACCTCTTTCTCTTCCTCTGCCAGTGCCTTTACCTCTTGCATAATAAGCTTGAGAACTTGACTCTTCTTCATCTTTTGACTTACCTTTATCTCCTTTCTTCTTGTTCTTCATGTACATTGTAGAACTTTGTCCTTTATCTCCATCTCCTTTCAGGTCTTGCTCATATGTGAGCATCAAACCAAGCAATTGATTTAAATCTGGAACATAATGATTTAATGAAAGTTCTGTTGATAAGACAAAAGGTTTCCACCTTTCATCTCCTCTCAATCCTGTGAGAACTTGCGCTATCAATCTGTGATCTTTGATATCTTCAGTTATGGATCCAAGACTATCTGCTAGATTCTTCATATTAGTAACATAGCCACTAATGCTTTGACTCAACTTCTTTTTGAACGTTGTGAACTCGGACCATAAGCTAACCTTCCTAGCTTTCGTAGTATCTTGAAAATGATCTTCCAATGCACTCCATATGTCCTCCGTTTTCTCGAGACCTCTAATATGTGGTAGTAGATGATCTGTAACAGTATTATAGATGTATGCTCTTGTCGATGCATCTTTCTTCTGCCACAGCTTCAAAGCTTATA
>CM035420.1:107894506-107954506 GCA_020310875.1 Ceratopteris richardii
ATAATCAATGCCATATGTTTGTGCATAACCTTTAGCTACCAACCGTGCTTTATACATGCTTATGCTACCATCAGCATTATGCTTTACCTTGTAAACCCATTTGCAGCCTATGGGTTTCGTTCCTTGTGGCAATGGAACCAGCTTCCATGTATCATTTCCATAAAGTGCAGCCATCTCCTCATCCATACATTTTTCCCAATCTGCATTACCAATTGCATCTTCAAAACAAGAAGGTTCAGCATCTTGTATTACCTTTGTCATGTAAGCACAATGGGAAGCCATGTGACTATCATATGTCAATCGTTGCACTGAATTACGCATCCTCCCATATCTTCTTGGTCCTGGGTCACTTCTCCTTGTATCATCTACATGTGCCCTTTTTACTCCTGGAGTCTTCATAGAGGGCAATCCAAGTTCCTCATCAAGACTCTTTTCTGAACCACTTGAATCTCCATCAACATCTTCAAAACCTGCACACGTTTCACTATCAGCAGAAAGCTTTTCTTTACCTTTCTTGGATGTATTTGATGAATTTGCTGGACTAAAATTTCCACGCAATATTCCACTCCATGGATTTGAGTTGGAACTATTGCTTGGTGATGCATCTGTTCCACTCAAAACTTCCGATTCTACACTTGATTTTTCAGCATTTTCGTTGTCCTTTGGTTCAAGATTCAGTCCTTCTTTGGCATCTGCATAGAAGCTTGACATTTCATCACATACCACATCTCTGCTCACCTTCACCTGTCATGTGAGTGCGTTATAACATTTGTACCCCTTTTGCTCAAGGGAGTATCCAATGAAGACACATTTTTTGTGCTTTCGGATCAAGCTTCATCCTCAATTCATCTGGAACATGTACATATGCATTACAGCCAAAAACTTTGAAATGTGATAAGTTTGGCTTTTTACCTGTAAACTTCTCTTCAGGTGTAACTTGATGTACAACAGCAATCGGAATTCTGTTCATGATGTATATAGTAGTATGCATAGCTTTTGCCCAATAACAATGAGGCATATTCTTCTCAGCCATCAAGGCTCTTGCTATTTCTACAATATGTCTATTTTTGCGTTCAGCAACGCCATTCTGTTGTGGTGTGTACCTGCATGAAAACTGATGTCGAATTCAATGATTTTTTAGAAAATTGCTAAACTCATTTGACATGTATTCAACTCCTCCATCAGATCTTAATGTCTGAATGTACTTCCCTGTTTGCTTTTCCACCATAGCTTTAAAATTTTGGAAGTGAGTGAACACCTCGCTCTTCTCTTTCATGAAATATACCCATACTTTCGTGTATGGTCATCAATGAAAGTAACATAAAACCTGCAACCACCCATAGATGTGGTCTTTGCTGGACCCCAAATATCTATATGTACTACTTCTAGTACATTCTCACTAACATGCTTGTCATGTGGAAATGATGCTCTTGACTGTTTACCAAATTGACATGTTGCACATACCTTTTGCATTTCTGCAACTTTGAAATTTGGTAGTCCACGGACAATCTCCTTTGACTGCATCAGTTTCAGCCTTTGCAAGTTTGCATGTCCAATCTGTTTGTGCCATATCTCTATATCTACAATAACTTCTGCACCTTTTGCAAACATGGCTGCATTCATTTCAAGAATCTTCATATTTAAGGTGAACATCCTACCCACTTTTTTTCCTTTGGCAACCAATCGTCTATCTTGCTTGTACTCATCTACATATAATCCATCAACATTGAACTTGACTTGTAATCCCTGGTCAACCATTTGTCCAGCAAAAACCAGATTCTTTGTTATATTTGGAACATGCAACACATCAACAAGATGTTTTACCTTCTTGTCCTCCATAGACAATGCTATGTTTCTTGTATGCTCAATAGGATGTGATGTATCATCACCTGTTTCAACATATCCAGGAATTAGCATTTTCTACAAACTAATAAACCATTCTGCATGACTAATCATGTGATTTGAAGCACCTAAATCAACATATCAGACATTATCATTCGATTTTGAAACACCAGAAGACATCGTATTCATCATGTGATGTTGAACCATAAAAAACTTCTCAGAATCATCTACACTTGTGGATGCATAGTTGTTTTGCTGCCTTCTATTATTTTGATTCTTCAACCTGCAATCACGTTCAAAGTGTCCAGGTTTACCGCAATTCCAGCATCCTTTACTATCATTACCTAAATCATTTCTTTGGAAATTTTTGTGACCTCTTCGGCTTCACCTACCTCGAAACTGTCCTCTTCCTCCTGCATGATTCTGTTCTTGACCTTGGTCTTGGTTACTGTTTCCTCTTCCACTTACAAAACCACTATTTCCTCTTCCACTTACAAAACCTCTACCTCTGCCTCTTCCTCTGCCAGAATAGAATACCTGCTCAGAAATGGGCTTTCCTTGGGAGTTTGAATCCTCACCAAGATTCTTTTCTTCAATAATCAGCATAGATACTAGATCAGCAAAATTCAAAATATTTTCCCTGGTCTGTATGGAAGTTCTGAACTGCTTATATGCAGCTCCTAAGCCATGAAGGCACACTTCCACCTTATCATCATCATCTACATTCACGCCAATAGATGCGAGTGACTCATATATGCTTTTTATTTTTAGAGTGTTGTCACTTGCCGACATGCTCTTCTTCTCCAATGTATGCAACTCGTTCTAGAGTTGCAATTTCCGTGCCTTTGTATTAGTCTCATACAAGGTGGCCAAACTATTCCAAGCCTCTTTTGGAGTCTTGGCATCATGTATGTGTCCAACCATGCTATCCTGTATGCTAACAGATAGCCAATACATTACCTTTCGTGCTCCTTAATTCCATTCCTCATATGCTCTTAACTAGTCTGTAGTCCGGTTCCTTTTTGGTAACTGCGGATCATTTTCATTCTCTCCTTCGATGTACTTCCAGTAGCCTTTTCCCATCACGAAATTCTTCATTCTGAATCTCCAAGCATGCAAGTTGTTTTTGTCCAGCTTATCGCTCATAAGCTAACTCATTCCATTTGTGTTTTCCATTTCTACAAGAATTCACAACACTGCAAAACACTACAAGCAGCACTTTTGCTTGAACACTATCGCACTATGACATGATAGTTCGATCTCAGAAAGACACAGTTTTCGTGTATCAACAGTACATGGAATCACTTGAAATTCTGGATTTGGAATATATGAATGTCGTTGAACACAACGTAAGTTACAATTTTTGAAACTGACGTGGTTTTTCTGTGTGCCCCACCTTGTGGGCTCGAAACGGATTTTCGTAGCAAATGGAGGCCGTTTGCGAAACCATGTTTTCTCGAAACCTTGCCGCGTAGTCTTCACCGTCCCCTTGTCCACGAGCTCTCTATAGCCACGCTGGCTCTGATACCATGTCACGAGGAAGGAGAAAAGGAAGAGAGCTCACACACACACTCTCACTCTCAAGGAGAAGCACACACACAAATTGAGGCAAGGAAGAATGATCTTCTTCTTCTTCTATTACATAAAAGGAATGTACAAGAATGACCTAAAAAACAAGCATACAACAAGTGCAATATAGAAAGATCAGTACATAAGGAAAAACCTAATGTCCACGAATGAGTGAGCTGGCAAGAAACAAATGTGCCATCACTATCGGTAGATAAATCTAATAAAGCTCAATGAAGTATCCCTGACATATACCGGCCTCACCACTATACATGTCAGAGAAACGAAAAACTGGTATGTGTCATCCTCGATCATTACATGTTGAGCTTGATATCTCAACACCCCTCCTAGACTTTTTGGCTCTTGAGAAAAAATTGATTCTCACAAAAGATAAGTGAAATTTACTTCTTCTTCCTTTGATAAACCTGTGATAATAAATCATGACTTTTCCTCTCTATAACATTCAAATTATTCACCATTTCAAATAAAGATTTTCTCCATTGTACTGCTGCTTTTGGTCTCTCTATCACATCTTTCTTCAAATATTCTGTGTATGCAGCTTCATATGCAGTGAGTCTTTTGATTTTGTAATTAGTGATAGATTTCCAAAAATTTCTGATTCTCTTTCAAAGATACCATAGTCAAAGTTATCCTAAAAAATCTGAAGGTAATGACTCCCCAAAAATACAATTCTATTGTAATATGCCATCAAACAAATTCTATCTGGAGTTTCACTTATATAAAAAAGTAAGGCATTTGTAGGTGAATTAAATCCAATATAATTGAGGGTTTATACTTTTGTATCTGTAAACGTTTCTATACATGCCATTTTAAGTCACATGATTCTGACTAATAATATACAGGCAGGATCATTCACATCTTTATATGTGGATATAACAGATTTTACCGTATCAATCATATATTTCTTGGTTGGCCAAGATCCTACTTTTGGTTCTGCAGTCTTTGGAAAGTTCACTCACTTTGCTGGAATTTGTCCTGCCTTTCTTCTTTCCCAAAATACTGACCACTCCCTTCTTCTAGCTACTTGGAAATAAGCTGGATCTATCTTTAATTACAGTGATGCTTCCGTCGAGATCTTTCTATAGTCCTTGTTGGCATCTAACCATCTATTTCTCCATTTAGGGTTAGATTTTTCAAATAATTCTTTAGTGACATTGATATTGTTGGTGCATTTAAAGTCTTCACACTTGGCATGGAGCTTGGAAGCTTGATCTAATTACATTCATGAAGGTTTCACTTAAAGGAAGAGCATAGGAACCCATACCTATAGCTATTACCATTTACTTCTTGTAAAAGTCAAGAATGACTTGAAGTGTTATGTAACCACTCACCAACTTGATTAGTCGTGGATTCTTAGATGATTTAATGGAGAGAATATCTCCTACTTTTTAGTAGAGATATTCTAGGGAGCCTACATTTGAATTTCAAATTCAAATCATAGAAAAAACTTCTATAAAAACCATGAAAAAAAGTCACGGCTGCTGTTCTTCTGTAGTAGCTCAACTCCTGAGGCTTATTGTTCTTGTAACTGTGTGTGTGTTAGTGCTACTCCATAGCCTACACCACCACACCTCAATTAGCTATGCTTGTCATGCTAATGAGCTTGTATATTCATATCAATCAATAGATATATACACATTACTCATATCTGGTTCTCTGTGTTTTTCTACTTCAAGTCTGTCAACGTCAAAGAAGCATTTCTCAGTGCTCACTAAACCAAATCAAGAGCTTAAGGGCTTGTTGGAACCAGCTCAAGGTCTTCTACAAGCATACAAAATTTCAGAAGATTTCATTCAGCCACTTGGGAGAAATCGCACTCGAAGCAGCCATTGGTATTGTTCTGCACAACTCCTAAAAAGTCGGGAGTGTCCCTAAATTTGCTAAATCAATTTCTCTGGATGTGGTTTATTATTTCTTCTCATTTCACTTGCAAATGGAAGCTTGTTAAGCTACTTGAATATGTCCAAAAGGAATTAGACCAATTGTAAGTGTGCTGGTCACACTGAACATAACACTGAGCAGGTGTCATTTCAAAAATAGCAAGTTTTTGGTTTTGTGAAGATGCCAAGTTATCTGTTTTGATTTGGTCATTACACAAAACATTTGCAAAGTACATATATGATTTCTTTGTGTCATTGGGAAGCTGAGCAAGTGTATTAAGCATCTCTGGAATCAAAGAAGGGCAGGTGTGAAGCAGGTTTTGCAGCACCAACTCATTTCTTGAGTGCATCCAACCATCACTCCCAACAGTGGTATCAGAGCAAATAAGGTAAACATGGGAGATGGTTTTCCTTCATTCATTGACAAATTGGATAGGAACAACTACCAAGCTTGGTCATTGAGGATGAAGACCTATCTACAAGGAAGGAGCTTATATGGATACATATCAGGAGATGAGGAATTGCCCTCATTCAAAGCTAGAGGACTACCCACCAAGGATGAACATGAGAGACTCAACCAATGGTGTGCAAAGGATGCTTTGGCAAGGTCTTACCTTCTTAACTCTATATTTGATTTCCTTTTACCTCATATAAGGAACTGTAAGACTTCCCAAGAGACTTGGGAAACCTTGTCAAACTACTTTTCTTCCAACACAAGGGCTAGGAAGAATCAACTGTGGATTGAATTCACAACCCTCAGGAAGCAGCCCAAGCAATCAGTCTCAGAGTATGTGACAAAGATTAAAGATGTGGCAGACCAATTAGCAAGCATTGGAGAGGAGATTGAAGAGGAACAAATAGTCAGGCAAGTAACAAATGGACTCAAGGCAAATGATAAGTGGGAAAGTTTCACCACTGCAATGGACCTCTATATGGACATGCATACCCCAGATCTCACAACACTCATGGGCCAACTATTCACACATGAAGCAAAGTTTACAAAAGAAGGAGATCAATCAAAAGGTAACAACCCCTCTGCTCTCTATACTGATAAGAAAGTTAAGGATAAAGGTAAAGGGAAGAAACAGGATGAAGAAGGCTCTACCTCCCAAGCTAATTATGCAGGGAGAGGTAGATCTTCTAGAGGAAGAGGCAGAGGAGGTAAGTCAGGTAGGGGGAGACCCTACAACTCATCACCATGCAACATTTGTGGATTTTCCAATCATACCACAGATGAATGCTACAAGAACTACAAGAATCAGAGAGGAAGAGGCTACTCAAGAGGTGGATACTCTCAAGGTAGAGGCAGATTCAACTAACATCAAAGCTACAATGGATATAACAATCAATACAACAACAATTATAACAACAACCACAATGGTAACTATCAAGGTGGATTCAAAAATAGAAGAGACTACAACAACTACACAGAGGAGCAAGATGACTCCCTATTGATCATGAATATGACCTCCAAGGCAGGTACAAATGATGATCATTTATTTTATATTGACTCAGGATGTTCTAACCATGTAGCTGGCAATGTGGCACTACTTTCTGATTTGGAAGAACCCAAAGGGAAACATCAGGTACAAACAGGTGATGATACTAAACACTCTGTTGTAAAGATTGGAAATGTGAAGACATGTGATGGTAATCAGAATCTATTGAGTAGGGTACTCTATGTACCAACCATCACCAAGAATCTAATGAGTGTTGGTCAGATTGTGGAGAAAGGTTTGCAGGTCAGGCTCACTCAACATGGAGCATATGTGGAGGACCCAAGACATGGATTCAGAAGGATAGCCAAGGGAGATAAATCAGGTAGATTGTTTACTTTTGAGCTGGAAGACACCAAGAACATTGCTTTGTATAATTACAAGGATCAAACACTTTCAGAGTTAGAGATATGGCACAAGAGGTTAGGTCACATAGGTGAAAGAACTCTAAAGAAAATGTGCAGGGATCAATGTGTGCTTGGGATACCAAATGTATCCAAGCAACACATGATTTATAAGTGTGGATCATGTCAATTTGGTAAGTCTCACAGGTTACCCTATTCAAGGAAAGGTTTCATGCATGAAGACTACCTAGACTTGGTACACACAGATGTTTGGGGACCTAGCAAGGACCCCTCCATTTCAGGTTCAAGGTATTATGTGTCCTTCATTGATGACTATAGCAGATGGACCATTTTATACTTTATGAAGCATAAAGATGAAGTGTTTAATTGTTTCAAGAGGTATCTTGCACTTGTTGAAAATCAAACAGGAAGAAGCTTGAAGAAGCTAAGGTCAGATGGTGGAGGAGAATACTTCTCCAATGAGTTTGAAGATTTCTTGTAGGAAAGAGGAATCAAAAGGGAGATTACTACAAGGTACTCACCTGAACAAAATGGGGTAGCTGAAAGAAGGAATAGACTCATTGTAGAAACAGCTAGGTCTATGCTTAATGAAAAGAAGTTGCCAAATTATCTTTGGGCAGAGAGTGTGTCCACAGCCACCTATCTCATTAACAGGTTGCCATCCAAATCACTTGATGGCATGACACCATATGAAGCTTAGCATGGTAAGAGACCCTCTCTCGATCATTGCAAAATCTTTGGTTGTGTAGCATATGTGCATATTCCCTCACAGGTAAGGGGAAAGCTAGATCCCAAGGCTGAAAAATGTATCTTCATTGGTTATGATTTGAACCAAAAGGGATACAGATTCTACAACCCAACAAACAAAGGTTTCAAGGTAAGCAGAGATGTCATCTTTGATGAAAATGACTCTTGGTATGAGAATGAATGCAAGAAGGTTAGTCTACCCTATGATATGGAAGAAGACTTCCCAAGGCTCACAAAGGAGGAACCAATCTAGAAAGATGAATCAAGCTCAGATGATGATGATACAATAAACCTTGAAGAGTTCAAGGCATGGAAGTCCAAAGGAAAGATGAAGATGAAGCAATTAGAGAATACACCAGAATCCTCAACTCAAGCAATGAGGAGATCTCAGAGAGAAAAGAAGAAGCCTATCAGATTTGGGTATGACACATCACTTGTAACTAAACATTCTGTATATCTTGCAAAAGACTTGTTGAATGAAGAACCAGGTACCTATGAAGAAGCAATTACCAAACCAGAATGGAAAGAAGCCATGGATGAAGAGATGGAAGCTCTCAAGGAAAGTGATACTTGGGACTTGGTACCCAAGAAGGACTCTATGAAGGTAATAGGATCCAGATGGATCTACAAACTAAAGAAGAATTCAGATGGAACAATCAACAGGTACAAAGCTAGGCTGGTAGCAAGGGGTTTTGCACAAACCCAAGGCATTGATTATGAGGAGACATTTTCTCCTGTGGCTAAAATGCCAACTATCAGAATATTGGTGAGTGTAGCTGCATCCAAGAATTGGAACATGTACCAATTAGATGTCAAGAATGCTTTCTTGAATGGATGGATATCTGAAGAATTCTACATGTCACAACCACCTGGCTATGAAGATCCAAAAAAGGTACATTATGTTTGTAAATTGAAGAAGGCTCTATATGGTTTAAAGCAGGCACCTAGAGCATGGAATTACAGGTTGACAACCTACCTCCTAGACCAAGGATTTGTAATGAGCAAAGCTGATACTTCTCTATTCATAAAGAGAAGTAGTACAGAAGTAATCTATTTGTGTGTTTATGTTGATGACATCATCATTATAGGCAATGATGTCAATGGGATTAGGCACATCAAAGGACAGATGATGAAAGAATTCAAGATTAGTGATCTTGGATTATTGAAGTATTTCTTAGGTCTTGAGTTAGTCTACACCAACTCAGGTATATATATCACTCAAAAGAAGTATGTACAGGATATGGTCAAGAAGTTTGGTTTGCAGGAAGCTAAAGTATCTACTACTCCAATGGAGGTCAACCTAAAGCTAAGTGCTCATGAAGGGGAAGAAGTCCAAGACATCACAGGATATCAAAGCATGGTAGGTAGTTTGAACTATGCTACCTTGACCAGAATTGACATAGCATATGGAGTTAGTGTGCTTAGTCAATTCATGCACAAACCAAGGGTACCTCACCTAGAGGCAGCAAAGAAGATCTTGAAGTATCTGAAGGGAACCCAAAGTCATGGTTTGTACTTTCCATATACATCAGATATTGACATTAAAGTTTACTCAGATGCAGATTGGGCAGGATGCAAGGATGATAGGAGAAGCACCTCAGGATATATTTGTTTTGCAGGAGATAAGCCTATTTCTTGGTCAGCCAAGAAGCAACCTACAGTGGCATTGTCATCCACTGAAGCAGAGTATAGAGGGCTTGCCAATGCCACTCAAGAAGCTATCTGGTTGAAGCTTCTCTATACAGAATTAGTTCTATATACAAGACCACCAATCATATTTGGAGACAACACTAGCTCTCTTCACCTTGCAGCTAATCCAATTTATCATGCCAGAACCAAACACATAGAGGTTCATTACCACTATGTGAGAGAGAAGTTGCTTAGTAAAGACATTCAATTGATTTATGTGTCTACTAATATGCAATGTGCATATTTACTCACTAAAGCATTGGATGGCAACAAGCTTGGCAGATTCAAATCCATGATTGGATTGCAGGATGTGATTGAAGACTAAAGATGAAGAAGATGAAGACTTAAGCCAAAGTGTTTGACTTGAGGGGGAGCTGTTGGTGCATTTCAAGTCTTCACACTTGGCATGGAGCTTGGAAGCTTGATCTAATTACATTCATGAAGGTTTCACTTAAAGGAAGAGCATAGGAACGCATACCTATAGCTATTACCATTTACTTCTTGTAAAAGTCAAGAATGACTTGAAGTGTTATGTAACCACTCACCAACTTGATTAGTCGTGGATTCTTAGATGATTTAATGGAGAGAATATCTCCTAGTTTTTAGTAGAGATATTCTAGGGAGCCTACATTTGAATTTCAAATTCAAATCATAGAAAAAACTTCTATAAAAACCATGAAAAAAAGTCGCGGCTGTTGTTCTTCTGTAGTAGCTCAACTCCTGAGGCTTATTGTTCTTGTAACTATGTGTGTGTTAGTGCTACTCCATAGCCTACACCACCACACCTCAATTAGCTATGCTTGTCATGCTAATGAGCTTGTATATTCATATCAATCAATAGATATATACACATTACTCATATCTGGTTCTCTGTGTTTTTCTACTTCAAGTCTGTCAACTTCAAAGAAGCATTTCTCAGTGCTCACTGAACCAAATCAAGAGGTCAAGGGCTTGTTGGAACCAGCTCAAGGTCTTCTACAAGCATACAAAATGTCAGAAGATTTCCTTCAGCCACTTGGGAGAAATTGCACTCGAAGCAGCCACTGGTATTGTTCTGCACAACTCCTAAAAAGTCGGGAGTGTCCCTAAATTTGCTAAATCAATTTCTCTGGATGTGGTTTATCATTTCTTCTCATTTCACTTGCAAATGGAAGCTTGTTAAGCTACTTGAATATGTCCAAAAGGAATTAGACCAATTGTAAGTGTGCTGGTCACACTGAACATAACACTGAGCAGGTGTCATTTCAAAAATAGCACGTTTTTGGTTTTGTGAAGATGCCAAGTTATCTGTTTTGATTTGGTCATTACACAAAACATTTGCAAAGTACATATATGATTTCTTTGTGTCATTGGGAAGCTGAGCAAGTGTATTAAGCATCTCTGGAATCAAAGAAGGGCAGGTGTGAAGCAGGTTTTGCAGCACCAACTCATTTCTTGAGTGCATCCAACCATCACTCCCAACAGATATCCTCCTCATACTCCAAATACTTGTTAGGTGGCAAACCTACTCTTGCAGTCTAATAATTCTTGATACTTTCAAGAATCATACAAAAGGGTATTCCTAGACCATCTACTACCCAATGATGTTGATCAGGATGTACTCCATTCTTCAATGCAAACTTTACAATCTGGTCTTCATATTCATCATGCATCTTCCTTATGAACTTCATCCTTGACTCCTTGTTTGTCAAAAGCATCTGCACAAATTCATCTGAATAATCTTCAACATTCTTGTCTTCTTGCTCACAAAAATCATGAAATCTATTATCTTCTACTAATTCTTGCTCCCCTGCTTCTGTAGTCACTACTTCTTCCTCAACTTTTCCTTGTTGGATTTCCATATTTCTCTTTAACTCTACCACCTCCAGCACTAGTCTTTGATTTTGAGATACTAGTAGTTCTCGCTCTGTACCCCATTCATGTCTTTCAATTTCTATTCCTAGATATAACTTGTTGTATCTTCTCATAGCGTTGGTTGCATGTACATTGGCCTGTTTTTCCAATTCTTTCATTTCTTTAAGCTCTTCCTGTAACTTTTGAATTTCTTTACTCATCTTTTCCTTTTCTTCTTGATTCATCTGTATAGTCTGATTTTCACCTTTCACATGTCCTTCCTCCATCAACAATTTATTTATGTCCTCATTGGCTTTGGTCATTATTTGATATAAACTTTGGAGTGTTCCAAACCTGCCTTCTAGTTTCTTTAGTTCAATTTCTACTTTATTGCTATGCTCTATCTGTTTAGCACATTATTTTCAAGGAACTGATTTTTTTTCTGATTTTAAACTTCGTGTGCTTCCAATGAAACCATCCTTTTTGTGAAAGTTTCATTTTGTTCCTATAACACTCTTAATTGATCTTCTAATTGTTCCTTTTCTTTCTTCTGCTCATTAATAATCCTCCTTCCTTTTACAAATTGTGATTCAGCAACCATCCCTGATGTGATCATATTTCTGCTAGAATGTCTAAATTGCTCTATGTTGCTCATAATGCTTTTACAAGCAGATTTGATATCAATAGGTATTCTTTCAAGACCAGTTTCCAATTCCAATTCTTTACTTCTATTTGTTTCTCTTCCTTCAATTCATCCTCCTTTGCATCCTCCTCCTCATAATATGTTGCCTGATCCTTTTCCTTTCTAGCTTCTATTTCCTTCTCCATTGTTTCCACTTCCTTTCTATCCATCTCCTTTTGTCTCTACTGAATAACTTGTAATTCCTCTTCCTAGACTTCTTTTTTCTGTATTATCACTCATTCCTTCTTCTAATCCATCTGATTTCTTGTTTGATCATTCAGATGCTGCTCTCCTCCTTCCATTACCTGTTCATCTATATCCATAAATTCTGCTTCAAATTTCCTTTCTTGATCATCTAGATCTATTTGTTCTTCTTGATGTACCAAATCCAGGAGTACTTCCTCTATTTTTTGATGTACTTCTGCTTCTCTGTTCCCTTATTGTGCTCTTTAAACTCTATCTCCTTCTGTATTTCAGCTTCTTCTACATCTTTGCCTTTATTTTCTTTGCTAAACAATTGACTGTAGGACTTTTCTGATGGTTTTGAAATAACAAACTCATCTTTTAACACTTCTAATGCATGTTTTTCCTCCCCCAAAGACTTGCTTCCTTTAATTACTTGAACTCTCCCTTCCAAATCGTGCTTCCCCTCATATGGTTGACAATACGGTTGTTGTGAAGGTTTAGTCCATATGGGTTTAAACCCTATGTCTACCAATCCACAAATGAATCTTTCCTTTACCGCATCATCTTCTTTCAGCATTGTTCCTTTACCCTTTAACCTCCTCTTTTCTTCTCTAGGACTAATTTGCTTTGTGGACTCTCCACGAATCTATATTTCCTTTGAACTCTGACTCAACTCTTCTAATGTCTTGTTTTTCTCCGATGCCTGTACCATTTTAACTGGTGTACTTGGCATTGATAGGTTTAAACTTTTCAATAGAAAGTTCTCAATATCACTTTCTGAATCAAACGAGAGTTTTGAAGAGGCAAGGACTTCAAATTCTCCTTTTTGATCTTGAATTTTTTCTTCCCTGACAACAGATTCCTTCTAATTCTTTTATACTGATGGTGTCTTTACTGTCTCTTTAGCTATCTTCTTCTCAAAAGCCTTACCCTTATCCTTCTTGGTTGGTTTCTTTTTTTGATCAAACTTCTTCTGGATCTTTCTTTTCACCACTACTGTAGTTTTGGCTTTTGGAGGTCCTACAACTCTTTGAAATAGGCCAATAATTCAAGTTCTTTCCTTACAAATACTTCCTCAGATTCTCCTATCATCATTTGGTCATGTAATTCCTCATAATGTTCCATCTCCTCTTGTATGCAGTCAATAGCTTTACATGAATAGTTTTCCAATATTTTCTGGTACTGAGCTTCATACATTGCCCTCTTATCATTACCTTGAGTTAAATATGAATAGAGTTGCTCTTTGCTTGTTTGTGGTGGATGAGGCTCCTTTGAGGATTGAGCTTCCTTTTGAGCTGCTTCATACTCTTCTTTTGTCACTTCTTCCTATTCCAGCTCTACTTTTTTGGGATCTAATTTTGGATGGGCTCTTAGTTTGTGTTTCTCTAACTGGTATTAGTTTGGATGGGATCTTAACTCATGCCATCAAACTTTTGAAGTATTGTGCCTCTAGGACCAACTTCAATTGATCTTCCATATCTAGAATATGATATATAATTCTTGTCAAAAAGTGAGCTCCATTCATAAACTTTTTCTGATGCCAATGTTTCACTACTTCCTTTAATTATTCATCAATGTATGGAGTCACATCCATCACTCCAAAGGTTTTTGTCCTATCCTTGTTATTAAACATAATCAATGTAACTGGTTTGTGAGGCATTGTGTATCTTGGCAGTTTAGGGAAACAAAAGAATTGAAGAAACATTCCAATGGCAAATACTTCATTTTATTTTCCCTTGAAGTCCACAAATTTGGAATACCCAGCATAAGTTGTTGCATTCTTCTTGAAAAAACTGCCATCTAATTTGGTTCTCATAGATAAAATTGAAGGGTTTTCCTTATATGTTCTGCTTTAATGGTAATCTGCATATTGTGGCCCTCTTTATTCTTGACTGAACATCTGAAATATGCATCATTGCCTTTGCCAAATTCAACCAAAATAGACATAATTTGAGAGACTCTTTCAAAATCTATGAAAAAGAGTGGTTCATCTAGGAGTCTATGAAGTCCAACTGCCTTCCGCCTCTTGTAATTGGCAGTCACTTTTTGAAATTTGTAGAACTCCTGACATAGCATAGTATATTTTTAGCCTCCTACACCCACTGTAAAAATGTGTTGGCCAATAACACTGATTGTTTCTTTAAGCTCCTTGATTATCTGTTAAACTTTCGTAAGGTCCTGTTCTTTATCAGATTCTAAGTCCACCTCTTCCTCCACTGTCTCACTGTCTAGGAACCAATGTCGCCTTGACAAAATAACTGAATCAGCTTTAAAATCATGAATGGGTAGTTCTTTGGCATTCACCATCCTGGAAAAAACTTGTAAACACCACACCAAAGTTTCCACAACATGAGTCACAAAAAACATGGAAAAGGAATAGAAAATAACTCTTCATTAAATAAATAAAACACAATCCTCTTTCAAATTTCATCACAAGTGTTATCAATATAAAGTGTAGCAAGATTCCTATTTTTTAGTGTTGATGAAAAAAAAACAATATATGTAAAATTAAAAAGATCAAATGTATATCAAAATTTCAATGAACAAAAAATTGAATAAAATCTCAATAACTATCTCCACATTGTACCCTTTATCTTTCTTGTGCTTGTAAAATATGTAAAAAGAAAATGAGTAAAATAAAAGAAAAAATTTTCAAAAGACTATATCTAATCTTGAAGAGTTTTTGTTGTTATATATATATATATATATATATATATATATATATATATATATATATATATATATATATATATATATATATATATATATATATATATATATATATATATATTCTCCTCGTTTTTTAACATTTATTTTTCCATAAATTCCATTCTCCTATTCCTGGAACTTTTCCCCTCTGCATATGGTGGAAGAAGTTTTCAATCTCAGTTCTACAACAAAAATTATTATAGTTATGCATCAGATCATGAAGTAGTAGGAGAAGATCAAAGGGTGTTCTATATTGACTCAAGATGTAGCAATCATCTGATTGGCAATATATCATTGATGACTGATATGGAAGCAAAGGTGAATGGACATATAGTTCAAACAAGTGACAACACCAAGCATAAAGTTGAAAGCATTGGATCAATGAAGACAAAGAGTGGAAGCACACTCTTGAGCAAGGTACTTTATGTTCCTACTATTCCTAAAAACTTGATAAGTGTAGGAAAAATTGTGGAGAAAGGATATGAAGTCAGATTCACAAATGATGGTGTTTATGTGCAAGATCCAAATCAAGGATATAGAAGCATCATTACAGGTAAAAAAGAAGGAATACTCTTTACTCTCAAGGTCCAAGGTAATGTGGGACATGCATTGTTTACTTATGGAAGTCAAAAGATATCTGAGTTAGATCTATATCATAAAAGGCTACGTCATTTTAATGAAAGAGCCATAAAGGAAATGTCAAAGAATGATGTGGTGCTTGGATTACCAAAAGTTGAAGGTCAACACATGGTGTACAAGTGTGAAGCTTGTCAATTAGGTAAAGCACACAAACGTTCATATAATAAATCAGGATACAAGTACTCAAACATGCTCGAGTTGGTTCATATAGATGTGGGGTCCTTCAAGGGACTATAGCATAGATGGATCGAGATATTATGTGTTGTTTAATGATGATGCAAGTAGATGGATTACTCTATATGTAATCAAGGACAAATCAGAAGTGTTTAAGACATTCAAGCATTATCTTGCTTATGGAGAAAGGATTATAGGACAAAAGCTCAAGAGGTTGAGATCACATAAAGGCGGAGAGTATTTATCTAAAGAGTTTGATGATTATTTGTGGAATGCAGGTATAAAAAGAGAAGTAACTTACACGTAATCTCCTCAACAAAATGGAGTTGCAGAGAGAAGAAATAGAAATCTTGTAGAGTTTGCAAGGGCAATGATGAAAGAAAAGAACTGCCAAACTACCTATGGGCAGAAGCAATCCACACTGCAACATATCTTGTGAATATGTTACCGTGCAAAGCTTTGGATGGAAGAACACCTTATGGAGCATGGTGGGGTAAGAAACCTACTCTTGATCATTGTAAAGTATTTGGATGTTTAGCATATGCTTATGTTCCTTCACAATTAAGACATAAGCTAGAACCCAAAGCAAATAATTATGTGTTTATTGGGTATGATGATAGATAGATGGGTTACAGATTGTGGAGTCCATCTACAAAGAAATTTCTTGTTACAAAAGATGTTACATTTGATGAGAAAAGCACATGGTATAGAGGGACAACAAATGAATATGCAGATGTTGAAGAAATACAAAGGAAAGGGAAGACAAAAGTAAGGGTGTATGAAGAAGATGTTGATGATGTTGATTGTAAAAGTAATTTGCAGGGCAATGTTGAAGATGGGCCAAGATTTGATCTAGAATCAAATGTGGCTGAGACTTCAAGAAGTGCAGAGGTCAGAAGATCTTTGAGAGAAAGAAAAGAACCTATCAAGTATAGTTATGATACATCTTTTCTAACAACAAAAGATTATGCTTACATTGTGAAGACAGAAGAGGATCCAATCACATCTGAAGAATCTAAAGGTAAATAGAATTGGGAGAAGGAAATGCAAGAAGAGTATGATGCTCTACTTGAGAATGAGACATGGGAATTGGTGCCAAGACCAAAGAATCAAAAGTTTATTGGATGTAAGTGGGTGTATAAAACAAAAAGGTTTGCAGATAGTAAAGTGTCTAGATATAAAGCTATACTTGTGGTTAAAGGTTATGCCCAAACTTATGGGGTAGATTATGATGAAACTTTTAGTCCAATTGCTAAGATGTCCACAATTAGATCTCTAATTGCTATTTCTGCTTGTAAAGGATGGAAGTTATCACAATTAGATGTGAAGAATGCATTTCTGAATGGATACATTGCAGATGAAGTGTACATGCAACAACCAGAATGTCTCATGGATTCAATCGTATCATATTAGGTATGTAAGTTCAAGAGAGCTTTGTATGGTTTGATGCAGGCCCCAAGAGCATGGAATTATAGGCTTGTTAAGTTCTTGAATGAATGTGGATATCAAGCATCAAAGGGAGATATTAGCTTGCTAGTGAAGGCAAGTGAAAATGGATTCATATACATGTGTATTTATGTTGATGATATTATTGTTATAGGTACAAATGCTCAAAGAATTAAGGAGCCCAAGAAGCAAATAGAAAATGAGTTTAAGATAAGTGATTTGGGAAACTTATCTTATTTCTTAGGAATGTAGATTGTGTATAATCAACATGGAGTATATGTTACACAAGAGAGATACTTGAAGAATCTTCTGATCAAATTCAACATGGAAGATTGCAAGCCTTCAATCACACCATTGGAGGTAAATAATAAATTGAGGAGATATGGAGGTGAAGAATTTAATGACATGAAGAAATATCAGAGTATGGTAGGTACTTTAATCTATGCTACTTTGACAAGGCCAGATCTATCATATGCAGTAGGTGTGTTATCACAATTTGTGCATTTTCCAAAGAAGAATCATTGGATTGCAGCTCAAAGGGTACTCAAATATATCAAGGGAACTCTAAAATGAAGGTCTGTATTATTGATTTACTTCTGATAGAAGAATCAAAGTGTTTAGTGATGCAGATTGGGCAGGTGATTCAGATGATAGAAGATTTGCTCATGGTTATCTCTGTTATATTAGAGATAAATTAGTCTCTTGGTGCTAAAAGAAGTAACATATAGTTGCTTTGTCATCCACAGAAGCTGAGTATAAAGGAATGGTAGAGGCTACAAAAGAAGTGATATGGTTAAAGACCTTGTTGAAAAGTTTTGGAACTGATCAGAGTACTCCAATTATTTTTGTGTTGGAGCAGTACAATCAACAATTGGTGATTATATAAAGCCTAGAAGTGAAGAGATGAATAAAAGTTTGAAGATCAACTTCATGAAGTGTAGATAAGATTCAGATAGAAAGGTTTCTTAAAACATATGTACATTAGCTTTGAAAAATACTTCAATATACTTGAAGTAATGACGAATCAGTATTCATATGTATATATAGGTACATGCTCATAGTTGTATTATGAGAGAGAGATAAAATATAGATGAGTAGATGATGATTATTGTATGTATCATCCATCATATGTATGAAGAATTAAGATAAGAAAAGTTTTCAGAGAATAGCACGTCGATTTTTCTCTAGTTCTCCTTTTCTGTTTAATCTTATGAGAAATCCTTTTGTACACATCTAAGTCCAAAGTTTATCTATTTATGGTTAAAGTTTGAGAGTTCAATTGCAAACAGGCTGAGAGAATTTTTGATAGGAACATCTATATGTGAGAAAGAGTTGAGTGTCTTCTGAAACAGGCGCACATTCGATGGACAAAGAAATAGTCAGTGCTCAGTGCATAGTGTAAAGTTTTAGACAAATGAGGAGTCAAACTTTAAGTTGGAAGGTAAGCTATCTATGGCTAAAAGTATTTGCATAAATGGGTTCTAGTTTGGGAGAACCATGTCTTAGAAGTTGCAGGTGTCAAAGTCTACTCTACAGAGAGACAGTTTCAGACATAGGTAAATTGTTTGAATCATTTCTCATAATTTACTCAAGCATTTGAAGTATTTTAACTTGGAGAAGGTGCGCAATCTCTAGACAACACATTCTAAAAAATTTCATCAGAAACTTTACACAAATGAATAGTCAATGATTGATTAATGTACAACAGACTTTTCTGAGAAATAAGTTTCTTCACAGTTAGCCAATTTCTTGATAAGTTGGTACTTGTCTTCCAAAATTGATTGGAGATTAAAGTTGTTCTTGATATAGAGGTGGTCTAACATCAAGAATAGCTTGTTCTTGTGGAGATTAATACTCTCCATCTGTGGTATCAGAGCAGGAAGTATCAAAATTGAGGAAAGGAAGACCCCGACTGCTGCAGATATACAAATTTCACATCAAAAGGATAAAGTGTGAAAGAAAGATTGAATGAAGACACATAAAGGTTATCAAAAGGATCAGAAGGAGCAACATTCGAAGCTAAGGTACATTCATTCTTTATAATGACTAAAGATTTGAGACTACAGGTGAAGCAAGGATGGGAGATAGTCTCCAAATTGAAAAGTTGGATAGAGAGAACTATCCAGCTTGGTCTATGAGAATGGAAGCTCATCTTATGAGCAAAGATCTGATGGGATACATCACAGGAGAGGAAGAAAAGCTAAAGTTCAGAGATCCTAATGTTCCAACTAGGGAGGAGCTTGCAGATATAAAGATTTGGATGAAGAAGGATGCTCAAGCAAGGAGCATTATATACATGGGAGTGAATGATTATTTGCTTCCTCATATTAGAGGACTTGAAAGTCCAAGTGACATTTGGAATGCTTTGGAAGAGCATTTTCAGAATACAACCAAATCAAGGAAAGCTTCATTATGGGCTGAATTTACTACATTCAAGAAGAAGGCTTCACAATCAATATCTGATTATGTGACAAAGATGAAAGACATTGCTGATTCTTTAGGTGCAGTTGATGAAGATATTGAAGAAGATAAGTTGGTAAGACAAATTCTCACAGGGCTAAGAGGAGATGAGAAGTGGAAGCCTTTTATTTTGTCTACATAAGTTTCATTAGATCATTTCACTCCTGATTTGAATCAATTGTTAGGGCATATGCTAACTTTTGAGAATGATATCAAAGGAGATGTTGATAAGAGTGCAGGTCATGCAATGTATTCTAAAGACAAGGAGAAAGCTAGCAAAGGAAAGCAACAATAAGTTGAAGATGAAGGTACTCCAAGCCAAGCAAACTTCCTAAGAGGAAGAGGAAGTGGCAAAAGTAGAGGAAGAGGCAGAAATAACAAAGATAATGTCAGAGCTTGTTGGATATGTGATAAGACCAATAATCTATCTCATGATTGTTGGCACAATAATCAAAGTAATGGTAATTTTAATCAAAATTTTAATCAAAGAGGAAGAGGTGGCATGAATCAGAGAGGAAGCTTCAGAGGTAGAGGTGGTAGGAATTCTTTTGGAAGAGGTGGAGGAAGAAACTTCCAAAATCAATCGTATAGTAACACCTACTACAATTATGCATCGGATCAGAAAGAAGATTCGACTCTTATTGAGAATGCACCATGTGAAGCCTCACATGAAGAAATGAGAGTATTCTATTTTGATTCAAGATGTAGCAACCATCTGAGTGGAAATATTGCCTTGATGACTGATCTAGATCATAATGCAATTAATCATACAATCCAAACAGGTGATAATACAAAGCACAAAGTAAAGTCAATTGGTTCAGTCAAAGCCAAAGATGGAAGTACTCTCTTGAGTAAGGTTCTATATGTTCCTACAATTCCTAAAAATCTGATAAGTGTAGGACAAATTGTGGAAAAAGGATATGAGGTAAGGTTCACTAATGATGGAGTTTATGTTGAAGATCCTTGTCAAGGGTATAAAGAGATTGTTACAGGGAAGAAGGAAGGAAGGATCTTCACATTAAAGATACAAGGTAATGTTGGACATGATATGTTTACATATGGAGAGCAGAAGGTATCTAAATTGGATCTTTGGCATAAACGACTTGGACATTTTAACGAAAGAGGTATTAAAGAAATGGTTAACAATGGTTCAGTGCTTGAATTGCCTATTGTTGCAGGTCAACACATGACATACAGATGTGAGGCATGTCAGTTAGGTAAGGCTCATAAGCAATCATACAATAAGCATGGTTTTATGTATTCAGAAAGACTTGAATTGGTACATACAAATGTGTGGGGTCCTTCAAAGGACTTCAGTATAAATGGTTCAAGATATTATGTCATATATGTTGATGATGCTACCAGATGGATTACAATCTATGTGATCAAAGACAAGTCAAAAGTGTTTAATATATTTAAACACTATCATACATATGCAGAAAGAATTACAGGTCAAAAATTAAAGAGGTTAAGGTCAGATGGAGGGGGAGAGTATTTCTCTAATGAGTTCAATGATTATTTGTGGAATCTAGGTCTAAAGAGAAAGGTTACTTGAAGGTACTCTCCTCAACAAAATGGGGTAGCAAAGAGAAGAAATAGAACTCTTGTTGAGTTTGCAAGATCCATGATGAAGGAGAAAAATTGTCCTAATTATTTGTTGGTTGAAGCTGTAAACACAGCCACATACTTGGTCAATAGGTTACCTTGTAAAGTTTTGCAAGGTATGACACCATATGAAGCTTGGTGGGGTAAGTGACCTACCTTGGATCATTGTAAAATATTTGGATGCTTGGCATATGCATATGTGCCATCTCAATTGATGCATAAATTGGAACCTAAAGGAGAGAAGTATGTATTTATTGGTTATGATGACAAGTAGATGGGTTATACATTGTAGAGTCCATCCACAAAGCAATTTCTTGTGTCCAAGGATGTTACATTCGATGAGCAAGGCACTTGGTATGTAGGTAAACTTAATGTGCATGCAGATGTTGAAGAAATTGAGAATCAAAAGAAAGGTAAATCAAAGGTTCAAATATTTGATAAAGATGAGAATAATGAAGTACAGGTTGAAGTTGAAGAAATGCCAAGATTTGATCTAGAATGTGATGAACCAGAAACTTCAAGAAGTGGAGAAGTCAGAAGGTCATCTAGGCACAAATGGCAACCTACAACGTATAGCTATGATACTTCATTCTTGACTACTAAAGATTATGCTTACATGTTAAAAGCAGATGAAGATCCATCCACATATGATGAAGCCAAAGGGAAGTAGAATTGGGAAAAAGCTATGCAAGAGGAATATGATGCATTGATGGAAAATGAGACTTGGGATTTGGTTCCTGGGCCAAATAGTCAAAAGATCATTGGATGTAAGTGGGTTTACAAGAAAAAAGATTTGTAGATGGAAGTATATCTAGATACAAAGCCAGGCTTGTTGTGAAGGGATATGCACAAACATATGGTGTGGACTATGATGAAACTTATAGTCCTGTTGCAAAGATGACAACCATAAGGACTCTCATAGCAATTGCTGCTAGCAAAGGTTGGAAATTATCTCAATTAGATGCGAAGAATGCTTTTTTGAATGGTTACATTTCTTTTTCAGATGAAGTTTACATGGAGCAACCAGATGGTTTCAAAGATCAAGTATATCCAAATTATGTGTGTAAACTCAAGAGAGCTTTGTATGGATTGAAGCAGGCTCCAAGGGGATGGAATTATAGGCTTGTAAAGTTCTTAAAGGAACTTAGATTTCAAGCATCAAAGGCAGATAGTAGCTTGCTAGTCAAAGCAAGTGAGGATGGATATATTTATTTTTGTATTTATGTTGATGACATAATACTTACAGGAAAAGATGACAAAGGCATACATGATTAAGAAACAGATGGAGAAAGAATTCAAAATCAATGATTTGGGAAATTTGTCATTCTTTTTGGGAATGGAGATTTCATAACTCAACATGGAGTATATGTAACTCAAGAAAGGTATCTGAAAAATTTGCTAACCAAATTTTAAATGAAAGATTGTAGGATAGCACCAACTCCAATGGAAGTGAATCATGGATTGACTAGATATGGAGGAGAGGAATTCAAAGATATGAAGCTCTATCAAAGTTTGGTGGGTAGCTTGATTTATGCTACATTAACAAGTCCTGACTTATCATATGCACTTGGAATTCTATCTCAATTCATGCATTGTCCTAGAAAGGAACATTGGATAGCAGGACAAAGAGTACTTAGGTACATCAAGTGCACACTTAAAGAAGGTTTGTATTATGGTTTTACTTCAGATACAAGGGTCAAGATATACAATGATGCAGATTGGGTAGGTAATTCTGATGATAGAAGATCAACACATGGATATTTGTGTTATGTGGGAGATAAGCTAATTTCATGGTGCTCTAAGAAGCAACATACAGTTGCTCTATCATCTATAGAAGCAGAATACAAAGGCATGGTAGAAGCAGCAAAGGAAGTGATATGGTTAAAGACTCTTATGAAGAGTTTTGATATTATTCAGAGTGCTCCTATTATTTGTGGAGATAATATGAATTCTTTATATTTGGCAGCAAATCCTGTATTCCATGCTAGAACTAAACACATTGAGATTCAGTATCATTTTTTGAGAGAGAAGGTTGTTGATAAAGAAATAGAAGTTATGCATACTCCTACAAAAGATCAACTTGTAGATATGATGACAAAAAGTTTGGATGGACCAAAGTTGCAGAGGTTTAAAGATATGGAAGGGATAAAGAAGATGTAGGTAATCACAATTGATGATTGAGGGGGAGCTGTTGGAGCACTACAATCAACAATTAGAGATTATATAAAGCCTAGAAGTGAATAGATGAATAAAAGTTTGAAGATCAACTTCATGAAGTGTAGAGAAGATTAAGATAGAAAGGTTTCTTAAAACATATGTACATTAGCTTTGAAAAATACTTCAATATACTTGAAGTAATGACGAAGCAGTATTCATACGTATATATAGGTACATTCTCATAGTCTTATTATGAGAGAGAGATGAAATATAGATGAGTAGATTATGAACATTGTATGTATCATCCATCAGATGTATGAAGAATTAAGATAAGAAAAGTTTTGAGAGAATAGCGTGTCGATTTTTCTCTAGTTCTCCTTCTATGTTTAATCTTATGAGAAATCCTTTTGTACACATCTAAGTTCACAGTTTATCTATCTATGGTTAAAGTTTGAGAGTTCAATTGCAAACAGGCTGAGAGAATTTTGGATAGGAACATCTATGTGTGAGAAAGTGTTGAGTGTCTTCTAAAACAAGCGTAGATATGATGGACAAAGAAATAGTCAGTGCTTAGTGCTCAGTGCACAGTGTAACGTTTTACACAAATGAGGAGTCAAAATTTAAGTTGGAAGGTAAGCTATCTATGGCTAAAAGTATTTGCTTAAACGGGTTCTAGTTTGGGAGAACCATGTCTTAGAAGTTGCAGGTGTCAAAGTCGACTCTATTGAGAGACATTTTCAGACATAGGTAGATTGTTTGAATCATTTCTCATATCTACTCAAGCATTTGAAGTATTTTAACTTGGAGAAGGTGCAAAATCTCTAGGCAACACATTCTACAAAGTTTCATCAGAAACTTTACACAAATGATTTGTCAATGATTGATTAATGAGCAGCAGACTTTTCTGAGAAATAAGTTTCTTCACAGTTAGCAAATTTCTTGATAACTTGGTACTTGTCTTCCAAAATTGATTGGAGATTAAAGTTGTTCTTGATATAGAGGTGGTCTAACATCAACAATAGCTTGTTCTTGTGGAGATTAATACTCTCCATCAGTGGTATCAGAGCAGGAAGTATCAAAATTGAGGAAAGGAAGACCCCGACTGCTGCAGATATACAAATCTCACATCTTAAAGGTTCAAAAGGATAAAGTGTGAAAGAAAGATTGAAGCAAGACACATAAAGGTTATCAAAAGGACAAGAAGGAGCAACATTAGAAGCTAAGGTACATTCATTCTTTATAAGGACTAAAGATTTGAGACTACAAGTGAAGCAAGGATGGGAGATAGTCTCCAAATTGAAAGTTGGATAGAGAGAACTATCTAGCTTGGTCTATGAGAATGGAAGCTCATCTTATGAGCAAAGATCTGATGGGATACATCACAGGAGAGGATGAAAAGCCAGAGTTCAGAGATCCTAGTGTTCCAACTAGGGAGGAGCTTGCAGATATAAAGATTTGGATGAAGAAGGATGCTCAAGCAAGGAGCATAATATACATGGCAGTGAATGATTATTTGCTTCCTCATATTAGAGGACTTGAAAGTGCAAGTGACATTTGGAATGCTTTGGAAGAGCATTTTCAAAATACAACCAAATCAAGGAAAGCTTCATTATGGGCTGAATTTACTACATTCAAGAAGAAGGCTTCAAAATCAATATCTGACTATGTGACAAAGATGAAAGACATTGCTCATTATTTAGGTGCAGTTGATGAAGATATTGAAGAAGATAAGTTGGTAAGACAAATTCTCATAGGGCTAAGAGGAGACGAGAAGTGAAAGCCTTTTATTTTGTCTACAGAACTTTCATTAGATCATTTCACTCTTGATTTGAATCAATTGTTAGGACATATGCTAACTTTTGAGAATGATATCAAAGGAGATGTTGATAAGAGTGCAGGTCATGCAATGTATTCCAAAGACAAGAAGAAAGCTAGCAAAGGAAAGCAACAATCAGTTGAAGATGAAGGTACTCCAAGCCAAGCAAACTTCGTAAGAGGAAGAGGAAGTGGCAGAAGTAGAGGAAGAGGCAGAAATAACAAAGATAATGTCAGAGCTTGTTGGATATGTGGTAAGACCAATCATCTATCTCATGATTGTTGGCACAATAATCAAAGCAATGGTAATTTCAATCAGAATTTTAATCAAAGAGGAAGAGGTGGAAGATATCAGAGAGGAAACTTCAGAGGTAGAGGTGGTAGGAATTCTTTTGGAACATGTGGAGGAATAAACTTCCAAAATCAATCCTATAATAACACCTACTACAATTATGCATCAGATCAGAAAGAAGATTCGACTCTTATTATGAATGCAACATGTGAAGCCTCACATGAAGAGATGAGAGTATTTTATATTGATTCAGGATGTAGCAACCATCTAAGTGGAAATATTGCCTTGATGACTGATCTAGATCATAATGCAATGAATCATACAGTCCAAACAGGTGATAATACAAAGCACAAAGTAAAGTCAATTGGTTCAGTCAAAGCCAAAGATGGAAGTACTCTCTTGAGTAAGGTTCTCTATGTTCCTACAATTCCTAAAAACCTGATAAGTGTAGGACAAATTGTGGAAAAAGGATATGAGTTAAGGTTCAGTAATGATGGAGTTTATGTTGAAGATCCTAGTCAAGGGTATAAATAGATTGTTTCAGGGAAGAAAGAAGGAAGGCTCTTCACATTAAAGATACAAGGTAATGTTGGACATGCTATGTTTACATATGGAGAGCAGAAGGTATCTGAATTGGATCTTTGGCATAAAAAAATTGGACATTTTAATGAAAGAGGTATCAAAGAAATGGTTAACAATGGTTCAGTGCTTGGATTGCCTAATGTTGTAGGTCAACACTTGACATAGAGATGTGAGGCATGTCAGTTAGGTAAGGCTCATTAGCAATCATACAATAAGCATGGTTTTACGTATTCAGAAAGACTTGAATTGATACATACAGATGTGTGGGGTCCTTCAAAGGACTTTAGTATAAATGGTTCAAGATATTATGTCCTACATGTTGATGATGCTACCAGATGGATTACAATCTATGTGATCAAAGACAAGTCAGAAGTGTTTAATACATTTAAACACTATCATACATATGCAAAAAGAATTACAGGTCAAAAATTAAAGAGGTTAAGGTCAGATGGAGGGGGAGAGTATTTCTCTAATGAGTTCAGTGATTATTTGTGGAATGCAGGTATAAAGAGAGAGGTTACTTGCAGGTACTCTCCTCAATAAAATGGGGTAGCAGAGAAAAGAAATAGAACTCTTGTTGAGTTTGCAAGATCCATGATGAAGGAGAAAAATTGTCTTAATTATTTGTGGGCTGAGGCTATAAACACAGCCACATATTTGGTCAATAGGTTACCTTGTAAAGTTTTGCAGGGTATGACACCATATGAAGCTTGGTGGGGTAAGAGACCTACCTTGGATCATTGTAAAATATTTGGATGCTTGGCATATGCATATGTGCCATCTCAATTGAGGCATAAATTGGAACCTAAAGCAGAGAAGTATGTATTCATTGGTT
The DNA here is from genome assembly GCA_020310875.1 of Ceratopteris richardii. Taxonomy (NCBI): domain Eukaryota; kingdom Viridiplantae; phylum Streptophyta; class Polypodiopsida; order Polypodiales; family Pteridaceae; genus Ceratopteris; species Ceratopteris richardii. The sequence goes on from CM035420.1 coordinate 107,921,528, forward strand.
ATGAGGACAAGCAGATGGGTTATAGGTTGTGGAGTCCTTCCATAAAGCAATTTCTTGTGTCCAAGGATGTTACATTTGATGAGCAAGGCACTTGGTATGTAGGTAAACTTAATGTGCATGCAGATGTTGAAGAAATTGAGAATCAAAAGAAAGGTAAATCAAAGGTTCAAATATTTGATGAAGCTGAGAATAATGAAGTACAGGTTGAAGTTGAAGAAATGCCAAGATTTGATCGAGAATGTGATGAACCAGAAACTTCAAGAAGTGGAGAAATTAGAAGGTCATCTAGGCACAAATGGCAACCTACAATGTATAGCTATCACACTTCATTCTTGACTACTAAAGATTATGCTTACATGTTAAAAGCAGATGAAGATCCATCCACATATGATGAAGCCAAAGGGAAGAAGAATTGGGAAAAAGCTATGCAAGAGGAATATGATGCATTGATGGAAAATGAGACTTGGTATTTGGTTCCTAAGCCAAATAGTCAGAAGATCATTGGATGTAAGTGGGTTTACAAAACAAAAAGATTTGAAGATGGAAGTATATCTAGATACAAAGCTAGGCTTGTTGTGAAGGGATATGCACAAACATATGGTGTGGACTATGATGAAACTTATAGTCCTGTTGCAAAGATGACAACCATAAGGACTCTCATAGCAATTGCTGCTAGCAAAGGTTGGAAATTATCTCAATTAGATGTGAAGAATGCTTTTTTGAATGGTTATATTTCAGATGAAGTTTACATGGAGCAACCAGATGGTTTCAAAGATCAAGTGTATCCAAATTATGTGTGTAAGCTCAAGAGACCTTTGTATGGATTGAAGGAGGCTCCAAGGGGATGGAATTATAGGCTTGTAAAGTTCTTAAAGGAACTTGGATTTCAAGCATCAAAGGCAGATAGTAGCTTGCTAGTCAAAGCAATTGAGGATGGATTTATTTATGTTTGTATTTATGTTGATAACATAATACTTACAGGAACAGATGACAAAGGCATACACATGATTAAGAAATAGATGGAGAAAGAATGCAAAATCAGTGATTTGGGAAATTTGTCATTCTTTTTGGGAATGGAGATTTCATATACTCAACATGGAGTATATGTAACTCAAGAAAGGTATCTGAAAAATTTGCTAACCAAATTTAAAATGAAAGATTGCAGGATAGCACCAACTCCAATGGAAGTGAATCATAGATTGACTAGATATCGAGGAGAGGAATTCAAAGATATGAAGCTCTTTTAGAGTTTGGTGGGTAGCTTTATTTATGCTATATTAACAAGACCTGACTTATCATATGCAGTTGGAGTTCTATCTCAATTCATGAATTCTCCTAGAAAGGAACATTGGATTGCAGGACAAAGAGTACTTAGGTACATCAAGGGCACAATTAAAGAAGGTTTGTATTATGGTTTTACTTCAGATACAAGGGTCAAGATATACAGTGATGCAGATTGGACAGGTAATTCTGATGATAGAAGATCAACACATGGATATTTGTGTGATGTGGGAGATAAGCTTATTTCATGGTGCTCTAAGAAGCAACATACAGTTGCTCTATCATCTACAGAAGCAGAATACAAAGGCATGGTAGAAGCTTCAAAGGAAGTGATATGGTTAAAGACTCTTATAAAGAGTTTAGATATTGTTCAGAGTACTCCTATTATTTGTGGAGATAATATGAGTTCTTTATATTTGGCAAAAAATCCTGTATTCCATGCTAGAACTAAACACATTGAGATTCAGTATCATTTTTTGAGAGAGAAGGTTGTTGATAAAGAAATAGAAGTTATGCATACTCCTACAAAAGATCAACTTGCAGATATGATGACAAAAAGTTTGGATGGACCAAAAGCGCAGAGGTTTAAAGATATGGCAGGGATAAAGAAGATGCAGGTAATCACAATTGATGATTGAGGGGGTGCTATTGGAGTAGTACAATCAACAATTGGTGATTATATAAAGCCTAGAAGTGAAGAGATGAATAAAAGTTTGAAGATCAACTTCATGAAGTGTAGAGAAGATTCAGATAGAAAGATTTCTTAACACATATGTACATTAGCTTTTAAAAATACTTCAATATACTTGAAGTAATGATGAATCAGTATTCATATGTATATATAGGTACATGCTCATAGTCGTATTATGAGAGAGAGATGAAATATAGATGAGTAGATGATGAACATTGTATGTATCATCCATCAGATGCATGAAGAATTAAGATAAGAAAAGTTGTCAGAGAATATCGTGTCGATTTTTCTCTAGTTCTCCTTCTTTGTTTAATATTATGAGAAATCCTTTTGTACACATCTAAGTCCATAGTTTATCTATGGTTAAATTTTGAGAGTTCAATTGCAAACAGGCTGAGAGAATTTTGGATAGGAACATCTATATGTAAGAAAGTGTTGAGTGTCTTCTGAAATAGGCACAGATTCGATGGACAAAGAAATAGTCAGTGCTCAGTGCATAGTGTAAAGTTTTACACAAATGAGGAGTCAAAATCTAAGTTGGAAGGTAAGCTATCTATGGCTAAGAGTATTTGCTTAAACGGGTTCTAGTTTGGAGAATCATGTCTTAGAAGTTGCAGGTGTCAAAGTCGACTCTACAGAGAGATAGTTTCAGACATAGGTAGATTGTTTGAATCATTTCTCATAATCTACTAAAGCATTTGAAGTATTTTAACTTGGAGAAGGTGCGTAATCTCTAGGCAACACATTCTACAAAGTTTTAGCAGAAACTTTACACAAATGATTAGTCAATGATTGATGTATGTTCAGTAGACTTTTCTGAGAAATAAGTTTCTTCACAGTTAGCCAATTTCTTGATAAGTTGGTACTTGTCTTCCAAAATTGATTGGAGTTTAATGTTGTTCTTGATATAGAGGTGGTCTAACATCAAGAATAGATTGTTCTTGTGGAGATTAATACTCTCCATCATTTTGGAGACAATATGAGTTCATTATATTTGGCAGCTAACCCTGTGTTCTATGCGAGGATTAAGCATATAGAGATTCAGTATCATTTCTTGACGGAAAAGCTACTTGATAAAGATATTGAAGTATTGTATACTCCAACAAAAGAGCAAGTTTTAGTTATGTTAACAAAAAGCTTGGATGGACCTAAGCTACAGAGGTTCACAGAGATGGCAGGAGTAAAGAAGAATGGAATAATCACAACTAGTGATTGAGGGGGAGCTATTGGAAGAAAACAATCAGAAATTGATGATTACAAAGAGTTTGAAGCAAGTCAATGATCACATTCAAGTGAAAGAAGCCATTTGAAGAAGTGAAGAGATTTTAGAATGATAGCTTGTATACATATATACATTACACTTGAAAATTTTTGTACTATGAATATAGATGATCCTTAGGATGATAAGTACTAATGTAATAGACATGGGATAAGTCTAGAAACTTATGTATATAAGTAACTGATGTAAAGAAATGTATGAGAGAGTCATTAGAATCCAAGTGTCATTTGAGATAGATGTGTAGAGAGTCATCTTCACGAGTTAGCATCGAGCCTTTCTCTGATTTCTCTCAGCTTGATCATGTGGATCAAGAAATCTTTTGTATACATCTAATCTAGAAGCTAATGAAGCTATGTTCAAAGTTTCATGGTCTAATTTTTTTCATGCTGTGAGTATGAACAATAGGAACATGTGTATGTAAAGTCTGCAGGTAGACCTTGTTGGGAGAGATGGTTGGATGCACTCAAAAGATTGAGTTGGTGCTGCTAAACCTGCTTCACACCAGCCCTCCTTTGATTCCAGATATGCTTAGTACACTTGATTAGCTTCCAAATGATACCAAGAAAGCATATATGTACTTTGCAAATGATATGTGTAATGATCAAATCAAAACAGATAACTTTGTACTTGACAAATCCAAGAAAACTTGTTATTTTGGTATTGACACCTGCTCAGTCTTTCACTCAATGTGACCAGCACACTTACAATTGATCTAATTACTTCTGGACATATTAAATTAGCTTAACAAGCTACCATTTGCAAGTGGAATGAGAAGAAATGATAATCTATACTCTGAGAAATCACTTTAGCAAAATTAGAGTCACCCCCGACTTTTTAGGAGGTGTGTAGAGAAATACCAGAGACCACTTCGAGACAGATTTCTCCACGATGGCTAATCCAATGAACTTCAAATTTTGTAGGCATGTAGTATGCTTAGAGTTGATTCCAACAAGCTTTGAAGCACTTGATTTGATTCAGTAGATCCTGAGATATGCCTTGTTGAAGTTGACAGACTTGGAGTAGATGACTCAGAGAAAACAGAGATTATGAATGTAACTCTTTCTATTAATTCACATGAATGTACAATCTCATTGGCTTGATAGATGTAGCCTAATGAGCTGGAGATGTGTAGGCTATAGTGTAGCACTCACACCCTTAATGATAGTGAAGAATGGAGCTTTTAAGATCACTCTCTGTCCCGTGAGTTTTTACATTGGTTTTTATAAGTGATGGAGATACATTTGAATTTCAAATTCAAACTAAGGCTCCCTAGAATCTTTCCTCTAAAAGTAAGGAGATATTCTCTCCAATTACACCATCCAAATTCCATGACTAATCAAGTAGGTAAGTGATTACAAGTGAATGCCAAGTCATATAGACTTTTACAAGGAGTAAAAGGTAATAACACATAGGCAAGTGTTCCTATGGTTCTTGCTTCACATAGTGACTTCCTTCAAGGGTTCCAAGCCAAAGGTGAAGGCTTGAAATGCACCAAAAGCTCCCCCTCAAGCCAAGCACTTTGGCTTAAGTCTTCATCTTTAATCTTCAATTACATCCTGCAATCCAATCATGGATTTGAATCTGCATAACTTGTTTCCATCCAATGCTTTAGTGAGTAAATCTGCACATTGCATATTAGTAGACACATAAGTTAATTGAATGTCTTTACTAAGCAACTTCTCTCTCACATAGTGGTAATGAACCTCTATGTGTTTGGTTCTGGCATGATATATTGGATTTGCTGCAAGGTGAAGAGAGGTAGTGTTATCTCCAAAGATAATTGGAGGTCTAGTGTATAGACCTAACTTTGTGTACAAGAGCTTCAATCAGATAGCTTCTTGAGTGGCATTGGCAAGCCCTCTATACTCTGCTTCAGTGGATGACAATGCCACTGTAGGTTGCTTCTTGGATGACCAAGAAATAGGTTTATCTCCTGCAAAACAAATGTATCCTGATGTGCTCCTCCTATCATCCTTGCATCCTGCCCAATCTGCATCTGAGTATACTTTAATATCAATATCTGATGTATAAGGAAAGTACAAACCATGACTTTGAGTTCCTTTGAGGTACTTCAAGATTTTCTTTGCTGCCTCTAGATGAGGTACCCTTGGTTTGTGCATGAATTTGCTTAGCACATGTTAACAGAGAATGGGTCTCTCTGCAACAGTGAAGGAGGGAGAAAAAGAAGTGTCGACGTGGATGTTATCCCCGTTAGCTAGCTCCCGCTTGAGATCAGACAAAGACATTGTAGGCTCAGGCAGGCAACATGCGCGAGCCTGTGAAGGGCACTCAAAACAGCACGACACTTTCTTCCCCATCTCTGAGTGAGAGCATCGAGGAGAGAGACGGCATCGCCCCGCTGCAGCAGAGAAGGGGGAGAGGGAGAGCATCACGCCATAGCTACGAATTCGTAATACAGAGACAGGGGAGGCGCATACAATTTATGAAGCTAAGGGAAAGAAAAAAAACCTAGAATACTTAGCCAAAAAAACATCAAAGGCCATAATGGCGACGAAATAACAGAGAGCTCTTCATTAATGGAAAGCCATATTTATACAAATGTTGTGGCCTTAAAGGCTCTTCCCACTCAACCTTCTCCCAACCCTTCAAATGGACCTTAGTCAATTACATCAATTACATAAAAATGTGCCCTTAACACTAGCATGCACGGTGGACTTGAAATTCCACATCCCTTGATTAGTGATAACCCCCCTCACAAGATGAAAATTACATGGGAACCATTTAAAGGCTGGGAACCTTTTTACAACATATCATTCAACCAAAGGAATACATCTAATCTTGAAGAGTGTTTCAATCCGTGAGTCTCCACATCACTCATGCCCGAGAACACCCATTCCATCACACTCACCAAGATCAAATACATCAATTCAAGCCTTCACATCAAGGCCAACACAAATCCAACCAAAGTATAAAGATAAGAACCCAACCCATATACAATCCTCATATACATTTTCTAGTGCCAAAGTGGTAGCACTGTTCTTGGAATAGAATAGTCCAATGCCATGTACGTAACCAATGAAATAGCAACCTCTCAATCCAAAGTTATATGTGCACACACAATTATGCTCTACCCTTATGAACAATACTTGCAAACCAAAGTGCATGGTTAGACCATGGTATGGAACGTAAGTAAGGCTCATAACATATCCATAACCAAGAGCAATGTAAGAGGCAAAGTGAAGTGCCTGGAACTTAATCCAAGGTTCACAAATACCACTCACATAACCCATGATCTTGCCCTCCTATATGCATACATAAAGTGCAAGAAATACATATTTGCATAAGTAAAGACCACAAGGCTCATATACAAAAGGAATAATCAATGTATAAGAATCCTGGATTTGAAAACCTCCCATGCTTGGCGCCACTTATAACCCCATTGCTGTAATGCTTTGGCACAATGTAAGTCCAAAGTCATCCAAGGAAGCAAGACATCTTTTCATTTCTATGCGGTATTCCTCTTTGATTGTCACAAAAAATGCGTTTAGTTTTGCCAATCATTTAAATGATGTAAAATCTTAAATCACAAAATATACGAAAGGCGCATTGCGTGCAAAATGAGAATGAAATATTAATATGCATCCACATCACATCTCACAGAAAATGATAACAAAGATCATAAAAACGTTTCATGTATCGGAAAAGAGTGTCCATCTTCACATCTCTCACCATAATATCCTGATTGAAAGTATGCGAACAGTACATGAGGAATGTCGCATAAATCAAATGTCTGTGGAAAAACAGGATAAGCAGGAATATTTGCTACATGTTCGTGTGGCAATCTTAAGACATATAAAACTCAGCGCCACTCTTATATGTACCCAAATTATAAAACCGATAAAAATCAGCGCACAAAGCAAAAAAACAACAGCCATTGAAGCAGCAATGTATCAAGCACTTATCAGTTGGTTCCCAGGCTGTGTGGATGAAACGAACCATGAATATTCTGTAATGTCAGAGAGTGTGCAAGGCCATAGAGTATCCAATGTTAGTGCATGCACTGCCTTGAAACTTCACGCAACAATGAAAGGGGAGTGCAATCACCATAAGAGAATAATACAGCGATCGATAGAGAGGTGAAGAGAACACGGAGTCGTCAAAACTACCGCATGTAACTCATCTTGGAGCGTTTGAACCACGACATTTAAGCTTCTACACATTCGTAATGTGCAACCATCGTCTGCCGCTACAAGAGCACTCCATACACGCCATCCAAGGGCCTTGCAGAAGCCGCCTCTGGATCTACGCCTCTTGGTGGCGGCACACTTCACCTTGTGAGGTTTATGTGTTGCGCCTTTCTTGCGGTGGCCGCCGGTTCTCCTTCGTGAAGCCAGCGCTACTGTAATAAAACTTACTGAGAGAAAAGTTTGACAATGGGCATAGACATCGTCACCAAAGGGGGGCACGGCCGCGCGTGGTCGCCAATGTTAACAGAGAATGGGTCTCTCTGCAACAGTGAAGGAGGGAGAAAAAGAAGCGTCGACGTGGATGTTATCCCCGTTAGCTAGCTCCCGCTTGAGATCAGACAAAGCCATTGCAGGCTCAAGCAGGCAACATGCGCGAGCCTATGAAAGGCACTCAAAACAGCACGACACTTTCTTCCCCATCTCTGAGTGAGAGCATCGAGGAGAGAGACGGCATCGCCCCGCTGCAGCAGAGAAGGGGGAGAGGGAGAGCATCACGCCATAGCTACGAATTCGTAATACAGAGACAGGGGAGGCGCATACAATTTATGAAGCTAAGGGAAAGAAAAAAAAACCTAGAATACTTAGCCAAAAAAACATCAAAGGCCATAATGGCGACGAAATAACAGAGAGCTCTTCATTAATGGAAAGCCATATTTATACAAATGTTGTGGCCTTAAAGGCTCTTCCCACTCAGCCTTCTCCCAACCCTTCAAATGGACCTTAGTCAATTACATCAATTACATAAAAATGTGCCCTTAACACACACTAACTCCATATGCTATGTCAATTCTTGTCAAGGTAGCATAATTCAAACTACCTACCATACTTTGATATCCTGTGATGTCTTGGACTTCTTCCCCTTCATGAGCACTTAGCTTTAGGTTGACCTCCATTGGAGTAGTTGAGTCTTTAGCATCCTGCAAGCCAAACTTCTTGACCATATCCTGTATATACTTCTTTTGAGTGATATATATACCTGAGTTGGTGTAGACTAACTCAAGACCTAAGAAGTACTTCAATAATCCAAGATCATTAATCTTGAACTCTTTCATCATCTGTCCTTTGATGTGTCTAATCCCATTGACATCATTGCCTGTAATGATGATGTCATCAACATAAACACATAAGTATATTACCTCTGTACTACTTCTCTTTATGAATAGAGAAGTGTCAGCTTTGCTCATCACAAATCCTTGGTCTTGGAGATAGGTTGTCAACCTGTAATTCCATGCTCTAGGTGCCTGCTTCAAACCATATAGAGCCTTCTTCAATTTACAAACATAGTTTACCTTCTTGGGGTCTTCATAGCCAGGTGGTTGTGACATGTAGACTTCTTCACATATCCATCCATTCAAGAAAGCATTCTTGACATCTAATTGGTACATGTTCCAATTCTTGGATGCATCTACACTCACCAATGTTCTGATAGTTGGCATCTTAGCCATAGGAGAAAATTTCTCCTCATGATCAATGCCTTGGGTTTGTGCAAAACCCTTGGCAACCAACTTAGCTTTGTACCTGTTTATTGTTCCATCTGAATTCCTCTTTAGCTTGTAGATCCATCTGGATCCTATCACTTTCATAGAGTCCTTCTTGGGTACCAAGTCCCAAGTATCACTCTCCTTGAGAGCTTTCATTTCTTCATCCATAGCTCCTTTCCATTCTGGTTTGGTTATTGCTTCTTCATAGGTACCTGGTTCTTCATTCAACAAGTCCTTTGCAAGATATACAGAATGTTTAGTTACAAGTGATGTGTCATACCCAAATCTGATAGGCTTCTTCTTTTCTCTCTCAGATCTCCTCATTGCTTGAGTTGAGGATTCTGGTGTATCCTCTAATTTCTTCATCTTCGTCTTTCCTTTGGACTTCCATGCCTTGAGTTCCTCAAGGTTTATTGTATCATCATCATCTGAGCTTGATTCATCTTTCTGTATTGGTTCCTCCTTGGTGAGCTTTGGGAAATCTTCTTCCATATCATAGGGTAGATTAATCTTCCTGCATTCATTCTCATACCATGAGTCATTCTCATCAAAGATGACATCTCTGCTTACCTTGAAGCCTTTGTTTGTTGGGTTGTAGAATCTGTATCCCTTTTGGTTCAAATCATAACCAATGAAGATACATTTTTCAGCTTTAGGATCTAGCTTTCCCCTTACCTGTGAGGGAATATGCACATATGCTACACAACCAAAGATTTTACAATGATCCAGAGAAGGTCTCTTACCATGCCAAGCTTCATATGGTGTCATGCCATCAATTGATTTGGATGGCAACCTATTGATGAGATAGGTGGCAGTAGATACACTCTCTGCCCAAAGATAATTTGGTAGCTTCTTTTCATTAAGCATAGACCTAGTTGTTTCTACAATGAGTCTATTCCTTGTTTCAGCTACTCCATTTTGTTCAGGTGAGTACCTTGTGGTTATCTCCCTTTTGATGCCTCTTTCCTGCAAGAAATCTTCAAACTCATTTGAGAAGTATTCTCCTCCTCCATCTGACCTTAGCCTCTTCAAGCTTCTTCCTGTTTGGTTTTCAACAAGTGCAAGATACCTCTTGAAACAATTAAACACTTCATCTTTATGCTTCATAAAGTATAAGATAGTCCACCTGCTATAGTCATCAATAAAGGACACATAATACCTTGATCCTAAAATGGAAGGGTCCTTGCTAGGTCCCCAAACATCTGTGTGTACTAAGTCTAGGTAGTCTTCATGCATGAAACCTTTCCTTGAATAGGGCAACCTGTGAGACTTACCAAACTGACATGCTCCACACTTGTAAATCATATGTTGCTTGGACACATTAGGTATTCCAAGCACACATTGATCCCTGCACATTTGCTTTAGGGTTCTTTCACCTATGTGTCCTAACCTCTTGTGCCATATTTCTAACTCTGAAAGTGTTTGATCCTTGTAATTATATAAGGCAATGTTCTTGGTGTCTTCTAGCTCAAAAGTAAACAATCTACCTGATTTCTCTCCCTTGGCAATTCTTTTGAAACCATGTCTTGGGTCCTCCACATATGCTCCATATTGAGTGAATCTGACCTGCAAACCTTTCTCCACAATCTGACCAACACTCATTAGATTCTTGGTGATGGTTGGTACATAGAGTACTCTGCTCAATAGATTCTGGTTACCATCACATGTCTTTACATTTCCAATATTTATAACATAATGTTTAGTATCATCACCTGTTTGTACCTGATGTTTCCCCTTCGCTTCTTCCAAATCAAAGAGTAGTGCCACATTGCCAGCTGCATGGTTAGAACATCCTAAGTCAATATAAAATAAATGATCATCATTTGTACCTGCCTTGGAGGTCATATTCATGATCAATAGGGAGTCATCTTGCTCCTCTGTGTAGTTGTTGTAATCCCTTCTATTTCTGAATCCACCTTGGTAATTACCATTGTGGTTGTTGTTGTAATTGTTGTTGTATTGATTGTTGTATCCATTGTAGCTTTGGTGTTGGTTAAACCTGCCTCTCCCTTGAGAGTATCCACCTCTTTGATAGCCTCTTCCTCTCTGATTCTTGTAGTTCTTGTAACATTCATCTGTGGTATGATTTGACAATCCACAAATGTTGCATGGTGATTAGTTGTAGGGTCTCCCCCTACTTGACTTACCTCCTCTGCCTCTTCCTCTTGAGGATCTACCTCTCCCTGCATAGTTTGCTTGTGAGATAGAGCCTTCTTCATCAACCTTCTTACTTCTACCTTTATCTTTAACCTTCTTATCAGTATATAGAGCAGAGGGGTTGTTACGTTTTGATTGATCTCCTGCCTTTGTAAACTTTGCTTCATGTGTGAAAAGTTGGCCCATAAGTGTTGTGAGATCTGGGGTATGCATGTCCATGTAGAGGGTCATTGCAGTGGTGAAGCTTTCCCACTTATCATCTGCCTTGAGTCCATTTGTTACTTGCCTGACTATTTGTTCCTCTTCAATCTTCTCTCCAATGCTTGCTAATTGGTCTGCCACATCTTTAATCTTGGTCACATACTCTGAGACTGATTGCTTGGGCTGCTTCCTAAGGGTTGTGAATTCAATCCATAGTTGATTCTTCTTGGCCCTTGTGTTGGAAGAGAAATATGTTGACAGAGTTTCCCAAGTCTCTTGGGAAGTCTTACAGTTCCTTATATGAGGTAAAAGGAAATCAGATATAGAGTTAAGAAGGTAAGACCTTGCCAAAGCATCCTTTGCACACCATTGGTTGAGTCTCTCTTGTTCATCCTTGGTGGGTAGTCCTCTAGCTTTGAATGAGGGCAATTCCTCATCTCCTGATATGAATCCAAATAGGCTTCTTCCTTGTAGATAGGTCTTCATCCTTAGAGACCAAGCTTGGTAATTGTTCATGTCCAATTTTTCAATGAATGAGGGGAAACCATCTCCCATGTTTACCTTATTTGCTCTGATACCACTGTTGGGAGAGATGGTTGGATGCACTCAGAAGATTGAGTTGATGCTGCTAAACGTGCTTCACACTAGCCCTCCTTTGATTCCACATATGCTTAGTACACTTGATTAGCTTCCAAATGATACCAAGAAAGCATATATGTACTTTGCAAATGATATGTGTAATGATCAAATCAAAACAGATAACTTTGTACTTGATAAATCCAAGAAAACTTGCTATTTTTGTATTGATACCTGCTCAGTCTTTCACTCAACGTGACCAGCACACTTACAATTGATCTAATTCCTTCTGGACATATTAAGTTAGCTTAACAAGCTACCATTTGCAAGTGGAATGAGAAGAAATGATAACCTATACTCTGAGAAATCACTTTAGCAAAATTAGAGTCACCCCCGACTTTTTAGGAGGTGTGCAGAGAAATACCAGAGACCACTTCGAACGCCATTTCTCCGCGATGGCTGATCCAATGACCTTCAAATTTTGTAGGCATGTATTATGCTTAGAGTGGATTCCAACAAGCTTTGAATTACTTGATTTGGTTCAGTAGATCCTGAGATATGCCTTGTTGAAGTTGATAGACTTGGAGTAGATGAATCAGAGAAAACAGAGATTATGAATGTAACTCTTTCTATTAATTCACATGAATGTACAATCTCATTGGCTTGATAGATGTAACCTAATGAGCTGGAGATGTGTAGGCTATAGTGTAGCACTCACACACTCAATGATAGTGAAGAATGGAGCTCGTAAGATCACTCTCTGTCCCGTGAGTTTTTACATTGGTTTTTATAAGTGATGGAGATACATTTGAATTTCAAATTCAAACTAAGGCTCCCTAGAATCTTTCCTCTAAAAGTAAGGAGATATTCTCTCCAATTACACCATCCAAATTCCACGACTAATCAAGTAGGTAAGTGATTACAAGTGAATGCCAAGTCATATAGACTTTTACAAGGAGTAAAAGGTAATAACACATAGGCAAGTGTTCCTATGGTTCTTGCTTCACATAGTGACTTCCTTCAAGGGTTCCAAGCCAAAGGTGAAGTCTTGAAATGCACCAACAGCTCCCCCTCAAGCCAAGCACTTTGGATTAATTCTTCATCTTTAATCTTCAATTACATCCTGCAATCCAATCATGGATTTGAATCTGCATAACTTGTCTCCATCAAATGCTTTAGTGAGTAAATCTGCACATTGCATATTACTAGACACGTAAGTTAATTGAATGTCTTTACTAAGCAACGTCTCTCTCACATACTGGTAATGAACCTCTATGTGTTTGGTTCTGGCATGATATATTGGATTTGCTGCAAGGTGAAGAGAGCTAGTGTTATCTCCAAAGATAATTGGAGGTCTAGTGTATAGACCTAACTCTGTGTATAAGAGCTTCAACCAGATAGCTTCTTGAGTGGCATTGGCAAGCCCTCTATACTTTGCTTCAGTGGATGACAATGCCACTGTAGGTTGCTTCTTGGATGACCAAGAAATAGGTTTATCTCCTGCAAAACAAATGTATCCTGATGTGCTCCTCCTATCATCCTTGCATCCTGCCCAATCTGCATCTGAGTATACTTTAATATCAATATCTGATGTATAAGGAAAGTACAAACCATGACTTTGAGTTCCTTTGAGGTACTTCAAGATTTTCTTTGCTGCCTCTAGATGAGGTACCCTTGGTTTGTGCATGAATTTGCTTAGCACACTAACTCCATATGCTATGTCAATTCTTGTCAAGGTAGCATAATTCAAACTACCTACCATACTTTGATATCCTGTGATGTCTTGGACTTCTTCCCCTGCATGAGCAGTTATCTTTAGGTTGACCTCCATTGGAGTAGTTGAGTCTTTAGCATCCTGTAAGCCAAACTTCTTGACCATATCCTGTATATACTTCTTTTGAGTGATATATATACCTGAGTCGGTGTAGACTAACTCAAGACCTAAGAAGTACTTCATGTTGGTGCAGACCAATCACCAATTGAAGATTTGAAGGACAAAGGATAGAGATGAGATCAAGTTTTGAAGCAAAGAAGGTGGATACATTCACAGAGTGAAGGACATGTACACATATGTACATTAGTGAAGACATAGATCACTTAGATCTTTGATTAGTCATAAGCTTGTATATATTTGCCTATAAATACTTTTGAAATATGTCGGGGCAAAGAGAGTGAGACATGAGAAGACAATAGGAGATCATGAGAATAGTTGTAAGTGTCATTAGACACATGAGAAGTGAGTTGAAATGTTGATCCTCACTCAGTTGTAAACTTCTGAGAAATAGAAGAATTTTTGCGCCCGATATTTCTGTGTCTGCTCCGTCTGTGGTACATCTTTCGTGAAATCCTTTTGAGGATATCTAAGTCCATAGTTAATCAATCTATGGCTTAAGTTTCAGAGTTTAATTGTAATCAGGTAAGGAGAATTGTTAGTAGGAACATTCATATGTGTTGAGTGTTCACAGTCTCCTGAAACAGGCGCAGATTTCGAGTTAAATCAAATGAGTAGTGCTCAGTGCACAGTGTAAAGTTTTACACATATGATAGCTCAAAATCTAAGTTGAGAGATAAGATATCTACAGCCAAAAGGATTTGGTCAAACGGGTTCGACATTTGGAGAACCAAAGTTAAGAAGTTAGGGGTGTCTAAATCGACTTCTCAGAAGTGCAGATTTAGACATAGCTGACTTGGTAAGTAGATTTCTCAAGATCTACTGAACCTTTTGAAGTAATTCGACTTGGAGAAGGTGCGCAATCTTTAGGCAACACCTTGTGCAAAGTTTCATCAAAAGCTTTACACATTTACTCAGTCAATGAGCAAAATCTATGCAACAAACTTTCTGAGGAATTCTCTTCTTCACAGTTTAGTCAAGAATTTGACAATTGGTTATTGATAGCTTAAATTGGTGAAGGTTTTGACTTACTCTTGATATAGATGTGTTCTAATTCAAGAGTAGGTTGTTCTTTTGGAGATATAACACTCTCCATCAGTGGTATCAGAGCAGGAAACATCAAATTCAAGGAAAGGAGGATCGCGACTGTTGCAGATTCAAGAAATTCAACAATTGAAGAACTAAAAGATGAAAGCTTGAAGGCAAAGCTTGATAAGGAGACCATACGACATCAAGGAAGTCAAAAGGAGTATCATTCAAAGTAAAGGTAACCTTATACTTCATAAAGGTTAAAGATTTCAATACACAGGTGGACACAAGATGGGAGATTCTCTTCAGATAGAGAAATTGGATAGAGAAAACTATCCTGCATGGTAAATGAGGATGGAAGCTCATCTTATGAGCAAAGATTTAATAGCTTACATCACAGGAGAAGAAGAGAAGCCACATTTCAGAGATCCTAGTGTTCCAACTAGGGAAGAGTTAGCAGATTTGAAAAATTGGATGAAGAAAGATGCTCAAGCTAGGAGCATTATATATATGGCAGTCAATGATTACTTGTTACCTCATATTCGAGGTCTTGAAAGTGCAAGTGAGATATGGAATGCTTTGGAGGAGCATTTCCAAAACACTACAAAGTCAAGGAAGGCATCCCTATGGGCAGAATTTACAACTTTCAAGAAGAAGGCCTCTCAATCTATTTCAGACTATGTAACAAGGATGAAAGATATTGCAGATGCACTAGGAGCTGTTGATGAAGATATTAAAGAGGATAAATTGGTAAGGCAAGTCCTTACAGGATTGAGAGGTGATGACAAATGGAAGCCATTCATTTTTTCTACAGAGTTATCACTTGATCATTTCACTCCTGATTTAAATCAGTGGCTAGGTCATATTTCAAGAGGAAGAGGTGGCAGAAATCAAAGAGGTAATTTCAGAGGCAAAGGTAGTAGGGGCTACTTTGGAAGAAATGCAGGTAGAGGTTTCCAAAGTCAACAATATAACAACACCTACTACAATTATGCTTCAGATCAAAAGGAAGATTCAACATTGATAATGAATGCAACTTGTGAAAGGCAGAGTGAAGATCAAAGAGTCTTCTACATTGACTCAGGGTGTAGCAATCACCTGAGTGGTAATATAGCCTTGATGACTGATTTGGAGAATAAGGTATCTAATCATGTCGTTCAAACAGGTGACAACACAAAGCACAATGTGAAGTCAATTGGATCAGTGAAGGCCAAGGATGGTAGCACCTTATTGAGTAAGGTCTTGTATGTTCCTACAATTCCTAAGAATTTGATAAGTGTAGGACAAATTGTGGAAAAAGGTTATGAAGTAAGGTTCACTAATGAAGGAGTGTTTGTGGAAGACCCTAGCAATGGGTATAAACAAATTGTTTCAGGAAAGAAAGAAGGGATATTGTTCACATTGAAGATTCAAGGTAATATTGGTCATGCCATGTTCACATATGGAGGACATAAGATCTCTGAGTTAGATCTTTGACACAAGAGGCTTGGACATTTCAATGAAAGAGGTATTAAAGACATGATTAACAATGGTTCAGTGCTTGGTTTGCCTAATGTTGCAGGTCAACATATGACATACAGATGTGAGGCATGTCAATTAGGTAAGGCTCATAAGCAATCCTATTCCAAGCATGGGTTTATGTATTCAGAGAAACTTGAGTTGGTACACACAGATGTGTGGGGACCATCAAAGGACTTCAGTATCAATGGTTCAAGGTATTATATGATTTATATTGATGATGCTACCAGATGGATCACTATCTATGTGATCAAAGATAAGTCAGAAGTGTTCAATACTTTCAAACATTATCATATGTATGCAGAGAGAATTACAGGACATAAGTTGAAGAGACTAAGGTCAGATGGAGGGGGAGAGTATTTCTCTAATGAATTCATTGATTACTTGTGGAATGCAGGTATAAAGAGAGAAGTTACTTGCAGGTACTCTCCTCAACAGAATGGTGTAGCAGAAAGAAGAAACAGGGCTCTTGTTGAGTTTGCAAGGTCTATGATGAAGGAGAAAAATTGTCCAAATTATTTGTGGGCTGAGGCTGTAAATACAGCTACTTATTTGGTCAATAGGTTTCCTTGTAAAGCTTTGCAAGGTATGACACCATATGAAGCTTGGTGGGGTAAGAGACCTACACTAGATCATTGCAAAGTATTTGGATGTTTGACCTATGCATATGTGCCATCACAATTAAGGCACAAATTGGAACCTAAAGCTGAAAAATATGTGTTTATTGGTTATGATGATAAGTAGATGGGATACAGGTTGTGGAATCTAGCCACAAAACATTTTCTTGTATCAAAAGATGTTACATTTGATGAGCAAGGTACTTGGTATGCAGGTACTATCAATATTAATACAGATGATGAAGAAATTGTGAGCCAAAGGAAAGGTAAATCAAAGGTTCAGATATTTGATGAACAAGAGAATAATGAAGTGCAGGTTGAAGTGGAAGACACACCAAGATTTGATCCTGAATATGAAGAACCAGAAACCTCAAGAAGTGGAGAACTTAGGAGGTCTACAAAGAACAAATGGCAACCTACAAGGTATAGCTATGATACTTCATTTCTGGCTACCAAAGATTATGCTTACATGATTAAAGCAGATGAAGACCCTTCTACATATGAAGAGGCAAAAGGTAAAGAAAATTGGGAAAACGCTATGCAGGAAGAATATGATGCATTGATGGAGAATCAAACATGGGATTTCATTCCAAAGCCAAATAGTCAGAAGATCATTGGATGTAAGTGGGTTTACAAAACAAAAAGATTTGCAGATGGAAGTGTGTCTAGGTACAAAGCTAGACTTGTTGTCAAAGGGTTTGCTCAGACATATGGTGTTGACTATGATGAGACTTATAGTCCTGTGGCAAAGATGACAACCATCAGGACACTTATAGCAATTGGTGCATGCAAAGGTTGGAAGTTATGTCAACTTGATGTAAAAAATGCTTTTTTGAATGGTTACATTTCAGATGAAGTTTTCATGGAGCAACCTCAAGGATTCAGAGATGGAAGATATCCAGATCATGTATGCAAGCTCAAGAGAGCTTTGTATGGCTTGAAGCAGGCCCCAAGGGCATGGAACTATAGACTTGTAAAGTTCTTGAAAGAACTTGGATTTCAGGTGTCTAAAGCAGATAGTAGCTTGCTTGTCAAAGCAAGTGATAATGGTTTCATATACATGTGCATATATGTTGATGATATAATCCTTACATGTACAGATGAAGAAGGAATACAAAGACTAAAGAAGCAGATGAAAAAGGAGTTCAAAATAAGTGACTTGGGAGACTTGTCATACTTCTTGGGCATGGAGATTACATATACTCAACATGGAGTATTTTTGACCCAAGAAAGGTATTTGAAGAACTTGTTAATCAAGTTTAAAATGGATAATTGCAGGGTAGCACCTACACCAATGGAGATGAATCACAAGTTGAGTAAATTTGGAGGTGAAGAATTCAAGGACATGAGACAATATCAGAGTTTGGTTGGTAGTCTCATCTATGCTACTTTAACTAGACCTGATTTATCATATGCAGTAGGGGTTTTGTCTCAATTTATGCATTGTCCTAGAAAAGAGCATTGGATTGCAGGACAAAGAGTGTTGAGATACATTAAGGGTACACTCAAAGAAGGTTTGTATTATGGGCTTACATCAGATACAAACATTAAGATCTATAGTGATGCAGATTGGGCAGGTAATCCAGATGACAGAAGGTCAACCTATGGATACATGTGTTATGTGGGAGATAAGTTAATCTCTTGGTGCTCAAAGAAGCAACATACAGTTGCTTTGTCATCCACAGAAGCAGAATACAAAGGCATGGTTGAAGTAGCAAAAGAAGTGATTTGGCTTAAGACTCTCATGAAGAGTTTTGACATTATACAGAGCATACCTATCATTTATGGTGATAACATGAGTTCATTATATTTAGCAGCTAATCCTGTTTTTCATGCCAGGACTAAACACATTGAGATAGAGTATCACTTTCTAAGAGAGAAGGTGATGGATAAGGAGATTGAAGTCATACATACTTCAACAAAAGATCAGATAGCTGATATGCTTACAAAGAGCTTGGATGGACCAAAGCTACAGAAGTTTAAAGACATGGCAGGTATAAAGAAGATAAGAGAAACCTCAATTGATGATTGAGGGGGAGATGTTGGTGCAGACCAATCACCAATTGAAGATTTGAAGGACAAAGGATAGAGATGAGATCAAGTTTTGAAGCAAAGAAGGTGGATACATTCACAGAGTGAAGGACATGTACACATATGTACATTAGTGAAGACATAGATCACTTAGATCTTTGATTAGTCATAAGCTTGTATATATTTGCCTATAAATACTTTTGAAATATGTCGGGGCAAAGAGAGTGAGACATGAGAAGACAATAGGAGATCACGAGAATAGTTGTAAGTGTCATTAGACACATGAGAAGTGAGTTGAAATGTTGATCCTCACTCAGTTGTAAACTTCTGAGAAATAGAAGAATTTTTGCGCCCGATATTTCTGTGTCTGCTCCGTCTGTGGTACATCTTTCGTGAAATCCTTTTGAGGATATCTAAGTCCATAGTTAATCAATCTATGGCTTAAGTTTCAGAGTTTAATTGTAATCAGGTAATGAGAATTGTTAGTAGGAACATTCATATGTGTTGAGTGTTCACAGTCTCCTGAAATAGGTGCAAATTTTGAGTTAAATCAAATGAGTAGTGCTCAGTGCACAGTGTAAAGTTTTACACATATGATAGCTCAAAATCTAAGTTGAGAGATAAGCTATCTACAGCCAAAAGGATTTGGTCACATGGGTTCGACATTTGGAGAACCAAAGTTAAGAAGTTAGGGGTGTCTAAATCGACTTCTCAAAAGTGCAGATTTAGACATAGCTGACTTGGTAAGTAGATTTCTCAAGATCTACTAAACCTTTTGAAGTAATTCGACTTGGAGAAGGTGCGAAATCTTTAGGCGACACTTTGTGCAAAGTTTCATAAAAAACTTTACACATTTACTTAGTCAATGAGCAAAATCTATGCAGCAGACTTTCTGAGGAATTCTCTTCTTCACAGTTTAGTCAAGAATTTGACAATTGGTTATTGATAGCTTAAATTGGTGAAGGTTTTGTCTTACTCTTGATATAGAGGTGTTCTAATTCAAGAGTAGGTTGTTCTTTTGGATATTAACACTCTCCATCACTTCAATAATCCAAGATCATTAATCTTGAACTCTTTCATCATCTGTCCTTTGATGTGTCTAATCCCATTGACATCATTGCCTGTAATGATGATGTCATCAACATAAACACACAAGTATATTACCTCTTTACTACTTCTCTTTATGAATAGAGAAGTGTCAGCTTTGCTCATCACAAATCCTTGGTCTTGGAGATAGGTTGTCAACCTGTAATTCCATGCTCTAGGTGCCTGCTTCAAACCATATAGAGCCTTCTTCAATTTACAAACATAGTTTACCTTCTTGGGGTCTTCATAGCCAGGTGGTTGTGACATGTAGACTTCTTCAGATATCCATCCATTCAAAAAAGCATTCTTGACATCTAATTGGTACATGTTCTAATTCTTGGATGCAGCTACACTCACCAATGTTCTGATAGTTGGCATCTTAGCCACAGGAGAAAATGTCTCCTCATAATCAATGCCTTGGGTTTGTGCAAAACCCTTGGCAACCAACCTAGCTTTGTACCTGTTTATTGTTCCATCTGAAATCCTCTTTAGCTTGTAGATCCATCTGGATCCTATCACTTTCATAGAGTCCTTCTTGGGTACCAAGTCCCAAGTATCACTCTCCTTGAGAGCTTTCATTTCTTCATCCATAGCTCCTTTCCATTCTGGTTTGGTTATTGCTTCTTCATAGGTACCTGGTTCTTCATTCAACAAGTCCTTTGCAAGATATCCAGAATGTTTAGTTACAAGTGATGTGTCATACCCAAATCTGATAGGCTTCTTCTTTTCTCTCTGAGATCTCCTCATTGCTTGAGTTGAGGATTCTGGTGTATCCTCTAATTTCTTCATCTTCATCTTTCCTTTGGACTTCCATGCCTTGAATTCCTCAAGGTTTATTGTATCATCATCATCTGAGCTTGATTCGTCTTTTTGTGTTGGTTCCTCCTTGGTGAGCTTTGGGAAATCTTCTTCCATATCATAGGGTAGATTAATCTTCCTACATTCATTCTCATACCATGAGTCATTCTCATCAAAGATGACATCTCTGCTTACCTTGAAGCCTTTGTTTGTTGGGTTGTAGAATCTGTATCCCTTTTGGTTCAAATCATAACCAATGAAGATACATTTTTCAGCTTTAGGATCTAGCTTTCCCCTTACCTGTGAGGGAATATGCACATATGCTACACAACCAAAGATTTTACAATGATCTAGAGAAGGTCTCTTACCATGCCAAGCTTCATATGGTGTCATGCCATAAATTGATTTGGATGGCAACCTATTGATGAGATAGGTGGCAGTAGATACACTCTTTGCCCAAAGATAATTTGGTAGCTTCTTTTCATTAAGCATAGACCTAGCTGTTTCTACAATGAGTCTATTCCTTCTTTCAGCTACTCCATTTTGTTCAGGTGAGTACCTTGTGGTTATCTCCCTTTTGATGCCTCTTTCCTGCAAGAAATCTTCAAACTCATTTGAGAAGTATTCTCCTCCTCCATCTGACCTTAGCCTCTTCAAGCTTCTTCCTGTTTGGTTTTCAACAAGTGCAAGATACCTCTTGAAACAATTAAACACTTCATCTTTATGCTTCATAAAGTATAAGATAGTCCACCTGCTATAGTCATCAATAAACGACACATAATACCTTGATCCTGAAATGGAAGGGTCCTTGCTAGGTCCCCAAACATCTGTGTGTACCAAGTCTAGGTAGTCTTCATGCATGAAACCTTTCCTTGAATAGGGCAACCTGTGAGACTTACCAAACTGACATGCTCCACACTTGTAAATCATATGTTGCTTGGACACATTAGGTATCCCAAGCACACATTGATCCCTGCACATTTGCTTTAGGGTTCTTTCACCTATGTGTCCTAACCTCTTGTGCCATATTTCTAACTCTGAAAGTGTTTGATCCTTGTAATTATATAAGGCAATGTTCTTGGTGTCTTCTAGCTCAAAAGTAAACAATCTACCTGATTTCTCTCCCTTGGCAATTCTTTTGAAACCATGTCTTGGGTCCTCCACATATGCTCCATATTGAGTGAATCTGACCTGCAAACCTTTCTCCACAATGTGACCAACACTCATTAGATTCTTGGTGATGGTTGGTACATAGAGTACTCTGCTCAATAGATTCTGGTTACCATCACATGTCTTTACATTTCCAATCTTTATAACATAATGTTTAGTATCATCACTTGTTTGTACCTGATGTTTCCCCTTGGGTTCTTCCAAATCAGAGAGTAGTGCCACATTGCCAGCTACATGGTTAGAACATCCTGAGTCAATATAAAATAAATGATCATCATTTGTACCTGCCTTGGAGATCATATTCATGATCAATAGGGAGTCATCTTGCTCCTCTGTGTAGTTGTTGTAATCCCTTCTATTTCTGAATCCACCTTGGTAATTACCATTGTGGTTGTTGTTGTAATTGTTGTTGTATTGATTGTTGTATCCATTGTAGCTTGGGTGTTGGTTAAACCTACCTCTCCCTTGAGAGTATCCACCTCTTTGATAGCCTCTTCCTCTCTGATTCTTGTAGTTCTTGTAACATTCATCTGTGGTATGATTTGAAAATCCACAAATGTTGCATGGTGATGAGTTGTTGGGTCTCCCCCTACCTGACTTACCTCCTCTGCCTCTTCCTCTTGAGGATCTACCTCTCCCTGCATAGTTTGCTTGGGAGGTAGAGCCTTCTTCATCAACCTTCTTACTTTTACCTTTATCTTTAACGTTCTTATCAGTATATAGAGCAGAGGGGTTGTTACCTTTTGATTGATCTCCTGCCTTTGTAAACTTTGCTTCATGTGTGAAAAGTTGGCCCATAAGTGTTGTGAGATCTGGGGTATGCATGTCCATGTAGAGGTCCATTGCAGTGGTGAAGCTTTCCCACTTATCATCTGCCTTCAGTCCATTTGTTACTTGCCTGACTATTTGTTCCTCTTCAATCTCCTCTCCAATGCTTGCTAATTGGTCTGCCACATCTTTAATCTTGGTCACATACTCTGAGACTGATTGCTTGGGCTGCTTCCTAAGGGTTGTGAATTCAATCCATAGTTGATTCTTCCTAGCCCTTGTGTTGGAAGAGAAATATGTTGACAGAGTTTCCCAAGTCTCTTGGGAAGTCTTATAGTTCCTTATATGAGGTAAAAGGAAATCAGATATAGAGTTAAGAAGGTAAGACCTTGCCAAAGCATCCTTTGCACACCATTGGTTGAGTCTCTCTTGTTCATCCTTGGTGGGTAGTCCTCTAGATTTGAATGAGGGCAATTCCTCATCTCCTGATATGATTCCAAATAGGCTTCTTCCTTGTAGATAGGTCTTCATCCTTAGAGACCAAGCTTGGTAATTGTTCCTGTCCAATTTGTCAATGAATGAGGGAAAACCATCTCCCATGTTTACCTTATTTGCTCTGATACCACTGTTGGGAGAGATGGTTGGATGCACTCAAAAGATTGAGTTGGTGCTGCTAAACCTATGTCACACCAGCCCTCCTTTGATTCCAGATATGCTTAGTACACTTGATTAGCTTCCAAATGATAGCAAGAAAGCATATATGTACTTTGCAAATGATATGTGTAATGATCAAATCAAAACAGATAACTTTGTACTTGACAAATCCAAGAAAACTTGCTATTTTGGTATTGACACCTGCTCAGTCTTTCACTCAATGTGACCAGCACACTTACAACTGATCTAATTCCTTTTGGACATATTAAATTAGCTTAACAAGCTACCATTTTCAAGTGGAATGAGAAGAAATGATAACCTATACTCTGAGAAATCACTTTAGCAAAATTAGAGTCACCCCCGACTTTTTAGGAGGTGTGCAGAGAAATACCGGAGACCACTTCGAGCAAGATTTCTCCGCGATGGCTGATCCAATGACCTTCAAATCTGGTAGACGTGTAGTATGCTTAGAGCTGATTCCAAAAAGCTTTGAAGCACTTCATTTGGTTCAGTAGATCCTGAGATATGCCTTTTTGAAGTTGACAGACTTGGAGTAGATGACTCAGAGAAAACAGAGATTATGAATGTAACTCTTTCTATTAATTCACATGAATGTACAATCTCATTGGCTTGATAGATGTAGCCTAATGAGCTAGAGATGTGTAGGCTATAGTGTAGCACTCACACACTCAATGATAGTGAAGAATGGAGCTCGTAAGATCACTCTCTGTCCTGCGAGTTTTTACATTGGTTTTTATAAGTGATGGAGATATATTTGAATTTCAAATTCAAACTAAGGCTCCCTAGAATCTTTCCTCTAAAAGTAAGGAGATATTCTCTCCAATTACACCATCCAAATTCCACGACTAATCAAGTAGGTAAGTGATTACAAGTGAATGCCAAGTCATATAGACTTTTACAAGGAGTAAAAGGTAATAACACATAGGCAAGTGTTCCTATGGTTCTTGCTTCACATAGTGACTTCCTTCAAGGGTTCCAAGCCAAAGGTGAAGGCTTGAAATGCACCAACAGCTCCCCCTCAAGCCAAGCACTTTGGCTTAAGTCTTCATCTTTAATCTTCAATTACATCCTGCAATCCAATCATGGATTTGAATCTGCATAACTTGTTTCCATCCAATGCTTTAGTGAGTAAATCTGCACATTGCATATTAGTAGACACATAAGTTAATTGAATGTCTTTACTAAGCAACTTCTCTCTCACATAGTGGTAATGAACCTCTATGTGTTTGGTTCTGGCATGATATATTGGATTTGCTGCAAGGTGAAGAGAGCTAGTGTTATCTCCAAAGATAATTGGAGGTCTAGTGTATAGACCTAACTCTGTGTACAAGAGCTTCAACCAGATAGCTTCTTGAGTGGCATTGGCAAGCCCTCTATACTTTGCTTCAGTGGATGACAATGCCACTGTAGGCTGCTTCTTGGATGACCAAGAAATAGGTTTATCTCCTGCAAAACAAATGTATCCTGATGTACTCCTCCTATCATCCTTGCATCCTGCCCAAACAGATTTATATGTCTTCAGATTTTAATGCATTTCTAGCTGAACGTGGGATAAAACACCAGTGTACAGTGCCGTATACACCTCAATAGAATGGAGTTGCTGAACGAAAGAACAGGTCACTCATGGAGATGGCGAGGTGCATGGTCAAAAGTCAGGCTTTGCCACATAGTTTCTGGCTTGAGGCTGTCATGTGTGCAGCATATGTACTGAACATGTGTCCCACTAAAGCGTTGCAGTCTATCACTCCATATGAGGCTTGGCATGACCGCAAGCCATCTGTTGCTCATCTGCATGTTTTTGGTTGTTTGGCATATGCATTAGTGCCTGAACAACATCGCAGAAAATTGGATGATAAGGTAGTAAAATGTATTTTTGTTGGGTACAGTTCTGAAAGTAAAGGCTATCGTCTGTATCATCCACAGACTAAACGCATTCTGGTTAGCCGTGATGTTGTCTTTGTGGAAGATGCTATTCAACCATTGCTTTCATGTACTAAGGAGACATTTGTTAGCTCCAAAGACATGTATGATACTTTGATGCCTCATTTTATAGGTGGAGAGTCTAGTGCTGGTCCTAATGAGGCAACTTCTCAGCCTTTGTAGGTTTCATATGATGATGCAGATCATTCCATTTCTGATGCAGATTTACATGATGCACTTGTTGATGAGAGAGCTGATATTGAGCAGGCAAAAACTATGCCAAAATGGCTGGTGCAGACTTTGCGTGACAGCAAATTAGATGCACCTTTGTCATATCGTACTCGTTCAAGCTCTCATAGTGCCTCCTTTGCATCAGATTGCTATGCTATGGCTGCATCTAGTCTCTATGATGAGAATGAGCCTGTTTCTTTTGATGAAGCACAAAATTCAGAAAATTGGATGGCTGCTATGCAATCTGAATATGATGCTATAATGAAGAATGGTACATGGCCTTTATGTGACTTGGCTCCTGGCAAGAAGGCCATTGGCACTAAGTGGGTATACAAGCTGAAGCATAAACCTGATGGTACAGTTGACAGGTATAAGGCTAGGCTTGTTGCAAAGGGTTATGCACAGGAAAGAGGCATTGATTTTGATGAGACCTTTGCACCTACATGCCGTATGACTACTGTTCGGAGCATTTGTGTGCTTGGAGCCTATCATGGTTGGAATGTACATCAGTTGGACATTAAAACAACATTTCTGAATGGTGACTTGCATGAAGAAGTGTATGTTTTTCAGCCCCGTGGCTTTGTGCAGGAAGGGCATGAAAACTAGGTTTGCAGGTTAAAGAAGGCATTATATGGTTTAAAGCAAGCACCACGTGCTTGGTATGAGAAGATACATGCCTATCTGATTGCACATGGTTTTGAGAACAGTCCAACTGAAAGCACCTTATATGTTAAGCGTGCTAATGATGTACTTCTGATCATTGTTGTCTATGTTGATGACATGCTGCTCACTGGTCCTATTGAGACACATATTGCTGATTTTAAGGTTGATTTGCATGCCTCATTTGAGATGTCTGATTTGGGGCATTTGCATCACTATTTGGGCATTCAGTTTATGCACGTTGATGGTGGAATGGCTTTGTGTCAAACGAAATATATTGACACATTATTGCAGCGTTTTGGTGTTGAAGACTGTAAGCCTATTGCCACTCCTATGGAGACAGGTTTACGATTGAGTCTTCATGATGCTGGAGATGCATTTGATGCCGTTCTCTATCAACAAGCTATTGGATGCTTGATTTTCTTATGCATTACTCGGCCAAATATTCAGTTTGCTGTCTCACAGATGAGCAGGTTTATGCATTGCCCAAGAGTCACGCATTGGAAGGCGGTTAAGCGCATCTTTCGCTACTTGAGTGGTACTCGGCTACTTGGGTTGTTTTATCCCAAGGGGGGATCACTACCGCCAGACTTGCATGCTTTTTGTGACCCAGATTGGGCTGGTTGCTATGACACTCGTGTGTCCACTAGTGGTTTTTGCTTCATGCTTGGTAGCTCATGTATATCTTAGGTGAGCAAGAAGCAGCCTACTGTGGCCACTTCCAGTTGTGAGGCTGAGTATAGGGTAGCTTTCACAGTGACTGTTGAGTGTGTGTGGCTCAGATGCCTTATGGCTGATTTGGGTGTTGGCCAGTCTTCTACCACCACCATCTTCACTGACAGTCAGAGCGCACTGGCAGTTGCGAGGAACCCTGTGTTCCATGCTCGCACTAAGCACATTGAGGTGCATTATCACTATGTCAGGGAGAGGTTCTCTGCTAGGGAGATCATCTTGGCATATGCGCCCACACAGGAGAACATTGTAGACCTTTTCACGAAGGCTCTCCCTAGGGAGAGGTTTGAAGCTTTCCGCAAAGCTTTGGGCTTACTTCCTTTTGTGGAGTGATTTCCACATAGCTTGCCACTTCCTTATACATGAGTGCCAGCTCCTTGTTCAC
The DNA here is from genome assembly GCA_020310875.1 of Ceratopteris richardii. NCBI lineage: Eukaryota > Viridiplantae > Streptophyta > Polypodiopsida > Polypodiales > Pteridaceae > Ceratopteris > Ceratopteris richardii. The sequence goes on from CM035420.1 coordinate 107,948,913, forward strand.
CGCATCACTCCCAGGGGGGATTTGTTGATATATTTAGGTAGTGATGTGTGTGAACACTCTAGGACCGCCGGGGCACTTTTTCCCTCTTTAGGAGGTTTTCTCCCCCGGCTTGTATATACGCCAATTGCCCTAATGGGCTACTTATCTTTGTACATTCTCTAGTAATACATTCAGTATTGTGTGATTGTGCTCCAAGCATCTTCTTCTTCCTTGTGCTTTTCACGTGCTTCCGCAGACGTCTATCTCCAACAATGAATAGGAACATTCATATGTGAGGAAGTGTTAAGTGTCATCTGAAAGAGGCGCAATTTTGATGGTCAAAGAAATGGTCAGTTCTCAGTGCACATAGTAAGTTTTTGCACAAATGAGGAGTCAAAACCTAAGTTGGAAAGTAAGCCATCTATGTCTAAAACCATTTGGTTCTCCCAAACCATCTATTTTGGGAGAACCAAGCTTTAGAAGTTGCAGGTGTCAAAGTCAATTGTAAAGAACTATAGTTTTAGACATAGGTGACTTGTTGAGATCATTTCTCAAGATCTACTGGGTCTTTTGGAATGATCTAACTTGGAGAAGGTGCACAAAACTATGGACGACACCTGTACAAAGTTTTATAAAAAACTTTACACATTTGATTAGTCAATGAGTGAGTTATGTGCAACAAACTTTCTGTGTAGTCATCTTCTTCACAGTTTGTTCAAGATTTTGGTAATTGATCATTGATTCTCCAAATTGGTAAAGGTTTTGAGCTATTCTTGATATAGAGGTGCTCTAACTTCAAGGATAACTTGTTCTTTTGGAGATTAACACCCTCCATTAGTGGTATCAGAGCAGGAAGCATCAAAATTGAAGAAAGGAGGACCTTGACTGTTGCAGTCATAAAGAATTCAACATTTGAAGATTCAAAAGATGAAAGCTTGAGAGCAAAGCTTGAGAAGGAGGCCAGAAGATTTCAAGAAGAGTAGAAGGAACTTCATTCAAAGTAAAGGTACACTTATTTCTTATACACGTTGAAGAAATTAATACACAGGTGAAGAAAGGATGGGAGATTCTCTTTAGATAGAGAAATTGGATGGAGAAAACTATCCATCATGGTCAATGAGGATGGAATCTCATCTTATGATCAAAGACCTGATAGGTTACATCAGAGGTGAAGAAGAAAAGCCACAATTCAGAGATCCTAGGGTTCCAACCAGGGAAGAGTTGTCAGAATTGAAGATTTGGATGAAGAGAAATGCTCAAGCTTGAAGCATTATCTATATGGGAGTTAATGACTACTTGCTATCTCACATTAGAGGTCTTGAGAGTGCAAGTGATATATGGAATGCTTTGGAGGAGCATTTCCAAAACACCATAAAGTCAAGGAAGGCATCCTTGTGGGCAGAGTTTACCACATTCAAAAAGAAGGCCTCTCAATCCATCTTAGATTATGTAACAAGGATGAAGGACATTGCAAATGCATTAGGAGCAGTTGATGAAGATATTGAGGAGCATAAATTGGTAAGGCAATCCTCACAACTTTGAGAGGTGATGAAAAATGGAAGCCATTTATTTTGTCTACTAAATTGTCACTAGATCATTTCACTCTTGATTTGAATCAGTTGCTAGGGCATATGCTAACCTTTGAGCAGGATGTCCAAGGTGAAGGTGATAAGAGTTTAGCTAAAGCAATGTATTCAAAGGATGAGAAGAAGAATAGCAAAGGGAAACAACAAGCAAATGAAGATGAAGGTACAACTAGCCAGGCTAACTTCCTAAGAGCAAGACAAGGTGGCAAAGGTAGAGGAAGAGGCAGAAGTAATAAAGATGGATCTAAAGCTTGCTGGATTTGTGGTAAGACATATCACTTAGCTCATGATTGTTGGCATAACAATCAGTATAATGGTGGATATAATCGGAACTTTAATTCAAGAGGCAGAGGTGGAAGAAATCAAAGAGGTTATTCAAAGGTAGAGGTAGTAGAGGTTACTTTGGAAGAAATACAGGTAGAGGATTCCAAAGCCAATCCTACAACAATACCTACTACAATCATGCTTCAGATGAGAAGGAGGATTCAACCTTGTTAACGAATGCAACTTGTGAAAGGAAAAGTGAAGACCAAATAGTCTTCTACATTGACTCAGGGTGTAGTAATCACCTGAGTGGCAACATAGCTTTGATGACTAATTTAGAGAATAAGGTAACTAATTTGTAGTTCAAGCAGGTGATAATACAAAGCATAATGTGAAGTCAATTGGATCAGTGAAGGCCAAGGATGGAAGTACTCTTTTGAGTTAAGTCTTGTATGTTCCTACAATTCCAAAGAATCTGATAAGTGTGGGACAAATTGTTGAAAAAGGTTATGAAGTAAGGTTCACTAATGAAGGAGTTTTTGTGGAAGACCCTAGAAATGGGTATAAACAAATTGTTTCAGGGAAGAAGGAAAGAAGACTCTTCACATTGAAGATTCAAGGTAATATTGGTGATGCCTTGTTTACTTATGGAGGACATAAGATCTCTAAGTTAGATCTTTGGCACAAAAGGCTTGGAAATTTAAATGAAAGAGGTATTAAAGATATGATTAACAATGGTTCAGTGCTTGGATTGCCTAATATTGCAGGTCAACATATGATATACAAATGTGAGGCATGTCAATTAGGTAAGGCTCATAAGCAATCTTATTCCAAGCATGGTTTTATGTATTCAGAGAAGCTTGAGTTGGTACACACAGATGTGTGGGGACCATCAAAGGATTTCAGTATCAATCGTTCAAGGTATTATGTGATTTATGTTGATGATGCTACCAAGTGGATCACTATCTATGTGATTAAAGATAAATCAGAAGTATTCAATACATTCAAGCATTATCATGTGTATGCACAAAGAATTACAGGTCAAAAGTTGAAGAGACTAAGGTCAGATGGAGGGGGAGAGTATTTCTCTAATGAGTTCAGTGATTACTTGTGGAATGTGGGTATAAAAAGGGAAGTTACTTGCAGGTACTCTCCTCAACAAAATGGTGTAGCAGAAAGGAGGAATAGAACTCTTGTTGAGTTTGCAAGATCCATGATGAAGGAGAAAAATTACCCAAATTATTTGTGGGTTGAAGCTATAAATAGAGCTACATATTTGGTCAATAGATTATCATGTAAAGCCTTGCAGGGTATGACACCATATGAGGCATGGTGGGGTAAGAGACCTACCTTAGATCATTGCAAAGTGTTTGGTTGTGTAGCCCATGCATATGTGCCATTTCAATTAAGGCACAAATTGGAACCTAAAGCCAAAAAGTATGTGTTCATTGGATATGATGATAAGCAGATGGGATATAGGTTGTGGTGTCCATCCACAAAACAATTCCTTGTGTCAAAGGATGTTACATTTGATGAGCAAGGTACTTGGTATGCATGTACAATAAATATTCATGCAGGTGATGAAGAAGTTGTGAGTCAAAAGAAAGGTAAATCAAAGAGTTTTGAAATCATTCAGAGTACACCCACTATTCATGGAGATAACATGAGTTCATTGTATTTAGCTGCTAATCCTATTTTTCATGCCAGGACTAAACACATTGAGATTCAGTATCATTTTCTAATCGAGAAGGTGATGCATAAGGAGACTGGAGTTATACATACTTCAACAAAAGATTAGATAGTTGATATGCTAACCAAAAGCTTGGATGGACCAAAGCTACAGAGATTCAAAGACATGGTAGGTATAAAGAAGATAGAGAACACCTCAATTGATGATTGAGGGGGAGCTGTCGGTGCAAGGCAATCAACAATTGAAGTTTTGATGAAGTTTTGAGTTCAAGGATTGAAGAAAAGATCAAGTTATGAAGCATGAAGAAATTACATGTTCAGAGGATGCAGATGTGTATACATATGTACATTAATTTAGAGTTAGCTCACTTATACTTTTGTATGGTTATGAGCTTGTACATATTTGCCTATATATACAAGTAAAAATGTCAAGGCAAACATGAGAGAGTGTGAGAGAACAAGAATTCAGAAGAATTAGAAGTCATTAGACACTTGTGTAGTGAGTAAAATAGCTCTCTCATCCAGATGTAAAACTTTTCAGTAATGAAGAAAACTTGTGCCCAATCTTTCTGTGTGTTCTCCTTCTATGCTTGATCATTTCAAGAATCCTTTTGTAGGTGTCTAATTCCATAGTTAATGAGTCTATGGTTAGAGTTTGAGAGCCTAATTGTAAACAGGCTGTGAGAATTATGAATAGGAACATTCATATGTGAGGAAGAGTTAAGTGTCATCTGAAACATGTGCAGTTTCGATGGTCAAAGAAATAGTTAGTTCTCAGTGCACGGTGTAAATTTTTGCATAAATGAGGAGTCAAAATTGAAGTTGGAAGGTAAGCCATCTATGGCTAAAAGCATTTGCTTAAACGGGTTCTAGTTTGGGTAACCAAGCTTTAGAAGTTGCAGGTGTCAAAGTCGACTATAAAGAACTACAGTTTTAGACATAGGTTGCTTGTTGAGATCATTTCTCAAGATCTACTGAGTCTTTTGCAAGGACTTACTTGGAGTAGGTGCACAAGATATAGGTGATACCTTGAACAAAATTTTATAAAAAACTTTACACATTTGATTATTCAATGAGTGAGTTATGCGCAACAAACTTTCTATGTAGTCATCTTCTTCACAGTTTGTTCAAGATTTTGGTAATTGATCATTGATGCTCCAAATTGGTAAAGGTTTTGAGTTATTCTTGATATAGAGGTGCTCTCACTTCAAGGATAACTTGTTCTTTTGGAGATTAAGACTCTCCATGAATATTCTCTCCTATTGACTCTTGTGTATGAGGTATAGGGAGCTTGTTACCTGATCTCAAAATCATCCACTTTTTTTAAATTTGAAATGTTTACAATTTCTAGACAAGAATTGTGTTTTTCCATGATTCTGAACACAATGTGAAAATTTTAGTTTATTGTTCCTACACTTCTTGTTATTAAAACCATGTTATTTCTTTTTTTTTTCACTATTCAAGCCCAAAACTGTGTTTCACATGATTTTGTGTGAAAATCATGTTTTTCACGATTCTAAGTCAAAATCATGTTTTTGACAATTCTGAGTGAAAAGCGTGTTTTTCAAAATTTTGGGTGAAAATGGTGTTTTTACGATTCCGAGTGAAAATTGTGTTTCTCACGATTCTGAGTGAAAATCGCGTTTCTCACGATTCTGAGTGAAAATCGTGTTTTTCATGATTCTGTGTGAGAATCGTGTTTTTCACGATTCTGTGTAGAAATCTCGTTTTTCACGATTTTGTGTGAAAATTGTGTGTTTCACGATTTTGCGTGAAAATCGTCTTTTTCACAATTTTGAGTGGAAATCCTATTTTTCACGATTTTGAGTAAAAATCATGTTTTTCATGATTTTGAGTGAAAATCTTGTTTTTCACGATTTTTTGTTTTTCAGAGTGATTGCTCACAATCATTAAAAACACGATTTTCTAATGAAAATCGCATTCTGGAAAATCATGAATTTTAGTTGATGCACGATTCTGTCTAGATTTAGTTCTGCTCAAATTCACTCAATTTTAGTTCCTCCCTATCATAACACTTATAAACCCTTTACTTACTTAGTTGGATGCTCAACAACC
>CM035420.1:107962006-107972006 GCA_020310875.1 Ceratopteris richardii
CTTATGAGTAAGGACTTAATGATGTATGTGACCGGAGAAGAAAAGAAGCCGACTTTCGAAGATGAAAGTCAACCAGAAAAAGAAGAATTGGAAGCCTTGAAGCTGTGGCAGAAGAAAGATGCAACGGCAAGAGCTTACATTTATAATACCATTACGGACCATCTACTACCGCACATTAGAGGTCTGGAGAAAGCGGAGTACATATGGAGTGTATTGGAAGATCATTTCCAAAATACTACAAAAGCTAGGAAGGCTAGCTTATGGTCCGACTTCACAACGTTCAAAAAGAAGTCGAATCAAAGCATTAGTGACTACGTTACTAAAATGAAGGATCTAGCAGATAATCTTGGATCCATAAATGAAGATGTCAAAGATCACAGATTGATAGCACAAGTGCTCACTGGTTTGAGAGGAGATGAAAGGTGGAAACCTTTTGTACTCTCAACTGAATTGTCTTTAAATCATTTTGTACCAGATTTAAATCAGTTGCTTGGTTTGATGCTCACATACGAGCAAGACCTGAAAGGAGATGGAGGAAAAGGACAAAGTTCTGCAATGTACATGAAGAACAAGAAGAAAGATAAAGGTAAGTCAAAAGACGAAGAAGAGTTGAGTTCTCAGGCTTACTATGCAAGAGGCAAAGGCACTAGCAAAGGAAGAGCAAGAAGTTTTGGAAGAGGAAGAGGTAGTCAGAATACCAACAAGAAGGCTTGCTAGATTTGTTGATTAAGTAATCATCTGGCTCATGACTGGTGACACAATCAACAAGGATCAAATCAGAATCAGAACAATAATAGCAGAAACAGAGGTGGAAGATATCAGAATAATTTTCAAAGAGGAAGACAAAGCCAAAGAGGCGGCTATGGTAGAGGTGGAGCAAGAAGTTGGGGACATAATCAATCCTACAACACCACCTAGAACAACTATGCAAATGACACACAAAATAAAATTCATACATCATTGATGATGAACTCAATCAGCACATCAGATAAAGAAGATCTAAAGGTATTCTACATTGACTCTGGATGTTCTAATAATTTATCAGGAAACATCGAATTAATGTCAGAATTGGAAAAAGGTAGTTCCAGTCACACTGTTCAAACACGTGACAATACGAGACATAATGTACATTCAATTGGAAAAGTGAAATGCAAGAGTGGAGCAGATTTGCTAACCAATGTTTTATATGTTCCGACAATACCAAAAAACCTGATTAGTGTGGGACAGATAGTTGAGAAAGGTTTTCAGGTCAGATTTACAAATGAAGGAGTATTTGTAGAAGATCCCGAGAATGGATATAATTCGATCGTCTCTGGTAAGAAAGAAGGTTGACTCTTTACTTTAAGAGTACAAGGGAACATTGGCCAAGCGTTGCTCACACATGGTGAAAAGGTGATTATAGAACTTGATCTCTGGCATAAGAGATTAGGTCATTTTAATGAAAGAGGAATTAAAGCTATGATAGCAAATCATTCTATATTGGGATTACCGAACCTACAGAACCAACACATGATTCATAAGTGTGAAGCATGTCAGATGGGAAAAGCCCACAGGTTACCTTTCCAAAAGAAAGGATTCAAACATGATGGAGTACTTGAGCTCATTCATACAGATGTATGGGGACCAACAAAAGAAGGATCAATAAGCGGATTGAGGTATTATGTTTTATTTATCGATGATGCTACAAGATGGATAACGTTATATGTTTTGAACGAAAGATCAGAAGTATTTGAAACCTTCAAGCACTTTCATGCATATGTTGAAAGACTCACAGGATGAAAGCTTAAGAGACTGAGGTCTGATGGAGGGGGAGAATACTTCTCCCGAGAGCTCAATGATTATTTGTGGAACGCAGGTATTAAAAGAGAAATAACCTGCAAATATACACCACAACAAAATGGAGTTGCAGAAAGAAGGAACCGAACTCTAGTTGAGTTTGCATGAGCTATGCTAAGAGAAAAGGATTGTCCAAACTATCTTTGGGCTCAAGCTATAAATACAGCTACATACTTGGTAAACAGATTACCATGTATAGCATTAGATGGAACGACCCCTTATGAAGCTTGGTGGGGTAAGAAACCAACACTTGATCATTGCAAAGTGTTTGGATCAGTTGCGTATGCTTATGTTCCTTCATAACTCAGACATAAGCTTGAACCAAAAGTAGAGAAATATGTGTTTGTCGGATATGATGAAAAGCAGATGGGCTATAGTTTATGGAGTCCTCAAACAAAAGAGTTTATTGTTTCCAGAGATGTTACATTTGATGAACAGAAAAACTAGTATGCAGATCAAAGACATACGACTGAAGAATTTGAAGAAGAGACAAGAAGAAAAGAGAAAGGAAAATCAATTGTGCAGGTGAATAGAGATGAAGATCATATGCAGGCAAGTACATCCAGGATCGGATCAGGTATGAGAAATGAAGATGAAGAAGTGTATTCAGACACTTATGAAGAATGTGAACCAAGAAGGTCAAGCAGGACTAGAAGGCAACCAGAGAGGTACTCCTATGATACTTTGTATATAACTCAGAAGGATTATGCATATATGGTAAAAAATGATGAAGAACCTCAGAACTATGATGAAGCTAAAGGCAAGAAGCAATGGGAAGAAGCAATGGAAGAAGAGTTCAACGCATTGGAGGAGAACAAGACATGGGAACTTGTTTTGAAACCAAATGGTAAGAAAGTAATTGGAAATAAATGGGTTTTCAAGGTCAAGAAGCTCGCAGATGGAAGGATAGCCAGACACAAATCTAGACTCATTATCAAAGGCTATGCTCAGACGCATGGCATAGACTATGATAAGATGTTTAGTCCGGTGGCAAAGATGTCAACCATAAGGACACTGATTGCTATAGCAGCATCGAAAGGATGGAAGCTAAGTCAGCTGGATATCAAGAATGCATTTCTGAATGGATATATATCAGATGAAGTCTATATGGAACAACATGAAGGGTTTGTAAGTTCCAAATACCCAAATTTTGTTTGCAGATTAAGAAAAGCACTTTATGGACTGAAGCAAGCTCCAAGAGCTTGGAATTATAGACTTGTGAGACATCTAAATGAACTTGGATACCAAAGTTCGAAGGCAGATGCAAGTCTACTCATCAAGAGAACAGAAGAAGGTATGATATACATTTGTATTTATGTAGATGATATAATAATCACACGAACCTCACATGAAGGAATTACAGAAGTAAAGAAACTACTTGAAAAGGAGTTTAAGATCAGTGACCTAGGAAAGTTGTCATACTTTCTAGGAATGGAAATCCCATACACAGATCATGGTGTATATGTTTCGCAAGAAAGGTATCTCCTAAACTTATTGAAGAAGTTTAATATGGAGAATTGCATAGAAGCTTCAACACCGCTTGAAGTAAATCATAAACTCAGCAAATACAGTGATGCAGAGTTTAAAGATATGAAGAAGAATCAGTCATTAGTAGGAAGTCTAATCTATGCTATGCTAACGAGACTAGATCTTAGTTATCCGGTGGGAGTTCTTTCGCAGTTTATGCATTGTCTGAAGGATCAACATTGGGTTGCAGGACAAAGAGTTCTTAGATACATAAAAAGAACTATAAAAGAAGGATTATATTATCCTTTTACATCAGATATAAAGCTGAGAGCATACAGTGACTCAGACTGGGCTGGAAGTCAAGACGACAGAAGATCAACACATGGGTACATGATATACCTAGGAGATAAGCTGGTAAGCTGGTGTCGAAGAAACAACAAATAATAGCTTTATCGTCAACAGGAAAAGGACTTGTAGAAGCAGCAAAAGAAGTGATATGGATGCAGACCTTGTTCAAAAGCATGGGTATTGATCAAGGTATTCCTATTATATATGGAGATAATATGAGCTCGTTGTATCTTGCAGCAAACCCAGTATTTCATGCAAGAACAAAGCACATAGAGGTTTAGTATCATTTCCTGAGGGAAAAGGTAATGGAGAAAGAGATAGAAATTGTATACACTCTAATTAAAGATCAAATTGCAGATATTCTGACAAAGAGCTTGGATGGAACAAAGATGAGCAGATTCAAAGAAATGGTAGGTATAAAAGAAAGGAAGATATATGAAAGACCGGAAGATGTCAAATTAGTGATTGAGGGGTCAAATCCACGACCGTTATATAGAGCGGAAAATGTTCCAGAATTAGAGTTTGATAGGAATCGTTACCCCGAATCAAACTGTATATAAAGAGAGAGAACGTGCAAGCAAGTAATGTAGAAGAAGAGAAGACATAGGTGTGCGTGTAGTGCGAAGTGAACGCATATAGAAGTCAAGAATAGATTTAGAAGACGCCAAAGATCACGTATGAAGAGAAGATGCCAAAGATTGCATATATAAAAATGATTAACAGAAACCTGAAATGTCAGGTATTCATCTGAGAGAGATGGTAGAAGAAACTACTCAGTGAAGGAGAGTTTCTATAGCTTGAGCAAGAAGAGGCCAAGCTAGTTTGTACACATCTTCTCAAATAGAAAACACATGTTCATGTGGAAGTTTGTGCGCACTATTCGTATGTGAAGAAACCTAAGTATTTTCATGTTATGGTTAAAGTTAGTTAACAATTGTTTGTGCAGGACGATCAACAATTGAAGTTTTAATGAGGATTTGGAAGCTAAAGATTGAAGGAAAGTTCAGATTATGAAGTATGAAGGAAGGACATATTCAGAAGTTCAAAGTTGTGTACACATATGTACATTAATTCAGATATAAGTCACTTATACTTTTGAATAGACAAAAGCTTGTATATATTTGCCTATAAATACTTTGAAAAATGTCGGGACAAGTATGAGAGAGCATGAGAATAGAGTAATTGAAAGTTGTAAGAGTCATTAGACCTCCTAGAAGTGAGTTGACGTCTCTCTCATCACTCAGTTGTAAACTCCTTCAAAAATGAAAGAAATTTGTGCCCGATGTTTCTGAGTTTTCTCCTTCTGTGTTAGATCTTTTGTGAAATGCTTTTGTACAAGTTTAAGTCTATAGGTGACTGACCTCTGTACAAATTTTCAGCTTCTAATTGTGATCAGGTTGAGAGAATTGAGTGTAGGAACATTTACATGTGTAAATGAAAGAAGAGAGATTGCAGGAGGCGCAAAATTTGAAGTCAATGATTTGATCATTTCTCACTCCATAGTTTAAAGTTTTGAGCAAGCAAGCACTTAATCTTTAAGTTGGAAGGTAAGCTACTTGTGGCTAAAACCATTTGCTAAAGGGGTTCTATTCTTAGAGAACCATGTCTTAGAAGTTATAGGTGTCTAAATCGACTTCTCAGAAGTACAATTTTAGACATAGGTGACTTGTCAAGTTGATTTCTCAAAATCTACTAGATCTTTTGGAGTGATTAGACTTGAAGGAGGTACGCAATCTTTAGGTGATACCTTGTGCAAAGTTTCATAAAAAACTTTACACATTTGATAAGTCAATGAGAAAGATATGTGCAGCAGACTTTCTGTAGAATCATCCTCTTCACAGATTTCCAAAATTTTGATAATTGATTATTGATCTTCAAAATTGGTGAAGGTTTTGACTTACTCTTGATATAGAGGTGCTCTAATTTCAAGAGTAGGTTGTTCTTTTGGAGATTAACACTCTCCATTAGTGGTATCAGAGCAGGAAGCATCAAAATTGAAGAAAGGAGGATCCCGACTACTGGTTTACAAAGAATTCATCTTCTGAAAGTTCAAAAGGTGAAAGCTTGAGGATAAAGCTTGAGAAGGAAGTCATACAAGACCAAGGAAAACAAAAGGAGTGTCATTCGAAGTAAACGTACATCTATTACTCATAAATTTTGAAGAATTCAATATACAAGAGAAGGAAGGATGGGAGATTCTCTTCAGATAGAGAAATTGGACAGCGAAAATTATCCAACATGGTCAATGAGGATGGAAGCTCATCTAATGAGCAAAGACTTGATAGCTTACGTTATAGGTGAAGAAGAAAAGCCAAAATTCAGAGATCCTAGTGTTCCAACTAGGGAAGAATTATCAGATGAAAACTTGGATGAAGAAAGATGCTCAAGCTAGGAGCATTATCTATATGGCAATAATTGACTACTTGCTACCTCACATTAGAGGTCTTGAAAGTGCAAGTGATATATGGAATGCTTTGAAGGAGCATTTCCAACATACCACAAAGTCTAGGAAGGCATCCTTGTGGCAGAATTTACTACTTTCAAGAAGAAGGCCTCTCAATCCATCTCAGATTATGTAACAAGGATGAAAGACATTGCAGATGCATTAGGAGCTGTTGATGAAGATATTGAGGAGGATAAATTGGTAAGGCAAATCCTTACAGGTTTGAGAGGTGATGACAAATGGAAGCCATTCATTTTGTCTACAAAATTATCACTTGATCATTTCACTCCTGATTTAAATCAATTGCTAGGTCATATGTTAACCTTTGAGCAGGATGTCAAAGGTGAAGGTGACAAGAGTACAGGTCATGCAATGTACTCAAAGGATAAGAAGAAAAATAACAAAGGGAAACAACAAGCAAATGAAGATGAAGGCACAACTAGTCAAGCCAACTTCCTAAGAGGAAGAGGAGGTGGCAAAGGTAGAGGAAAAGGCATGAATAATAAAGATGGAGTCAAAGCTTGCTGGATTTGTGGTAAGACAAATCACTTAGCTAATGATTGTTGGCATAATACTCAGAGTAATGGTGGATATAATCAGAATTTTAATTCAAGAGGAAGAGGTGGTAGAAATCAAAGAGGTAATTTCAGAGGTAGAGGTAGTAGGGGTTACTTTGGAAGAAATGCAGGTAGAGGATTCCAAAGTCAACAATATAATAATACCTACTACAATTATGCTTCAGATCAGAAGGAGAATTCAACATTGATAATGAATGCAACTTATGAAAGGCAAAGTGAAGACCAAAGAGTCTTCTACGTTGACTCAGGGTGTAGCAATCACCTGAGTGGTAACATAGCATTGATGACTGATTTGGAGAATAAGGTATCTAATCATGTTGTTCAAACAGGTGACAATACAAAGCACAATGTGAAATCAATTGGATCACTGAAGGCCAAGGATGGTAGCACACTTCTGAGTAAGGTCTTGTATGTTCCTACAATTCCTAAGAATCTGATAAGTGTAGGACAAATTGTTGAAAAGGGTTATGAAGTTAGGTTCACTAATGAAGGAGTGTTTGTGGAAGACCCTAGCAATGGGTATAAACAGATTGTTTTAGAGAAGAAAGAAGGAAGGTTCTTCACATTGAAGATCCAAGGTAATGTTGGTCATGCCTTGTTCACTTATGGAGGACAAAAGATCTCTAAGTTAGATCTTTGGCACAAGAGGCTTGGACATTTCAATGAAAGAGATATCAAAGATATGATTAACAATGGTTCAATGCTTGGATTGCCTAATGTTGTAGGTCAACATATGGCATACAGATGTGAGGCATGTCAATTAGGTAAGGCTCATAAGCAATCTTATTCCAAGCATGGTTTTATGTACTCAGAGAAGCTTGAGTTGGTAGACACAGATCTGTGGGGACCATCAAAGGATTTCCGTATAAATGGATCAAGGTACTATGTGATTTATGTTGATGATGCTACCAGATGGACCACTATCTATGTGATCAAAGATAAGTCAGAGGTGTTCAATACATTCAAACATTATCATGTGTATGCATAGAGAATTACAGGTCATAAATTGAAGAGACTAAGGTCAGATGGAGGGGGAGAGTATTTCTCTAATGAGTTCAGTGATTATTTTTGGAATGCAGGTATAAAAAGGGAAATTACTTGCAGGTACTCTCCTCAACAAAATGGTGTAGCAGAAAGGAGGATTAGAACTCTTGTTGAGTTTGCAAGATCCATGAGGAAGGAGAAAAATTGCCCTAATTACTTGTGGGTTGAGGCTGTAAATACAGCTACTTATTTGCTCAATAGGTTACCATGTTAAGCCTTGCAAGGTATGACACCATATGAGGCATGGTGGGGTAAGAGACCTACCTTAGATCATTGCAAAGTATTTGGATGTTTGGCATATGCATATGTGCCATCACAATTAAGGCACAAATTGGAACCTAAAGCTGAAAAGTATGTGTTCATTGGTTATGATGATAAGCATATGGGATATAGGTTGTGGAGTCCATCCACAAAACAATTTGTTGTATCAAAGGATGTTACATTTGATGAGCAAGGTACTTGGTATGCAGGTACAATCAATATTAATACAGGTGATGAAGAAGTTGTGAGTCAAAAGAAAGGTAAATCAAAGGTTCAAATACTTGATGAAGAGGAGACTAATGAAGTGCAGGTTGAAGTTGAAGAAATGCCAAGATTTGATCCTGAGTGTGATGAACCAGAAACCTCAAGGAGTGGAGAACTTAGAAGGTCATCAAGACACAAGTGGCAACCTACAAGGTATAGCTATGACACTTCTTTTTTAGCTACCAAAGATTATGCTTATATGATAAAGGCAAATGAAGACCCTTCTACATATGAAGAGGCAAAAGGTAAGGAAAATTGGGAGAAAGCTATGTAGGAAGAATATGATGCATTGATGGAGAATCAGACATGGGATTTTGTTCCTAAACCAAATAGCCAGAAGATCATTGGATGCAAGTGGGTCTACAAGACAAAGAGGTTTGCATATGGAAGTGTGTCTAGGTACAAATCTAGACTTGTTGTGAAAGGGTTTGCTCAGACATATGGTATTGACTATGATGAGACCTATAGTCCTGTGGCAAAGATGACAACCATCAGGACACTCATAGCTATTGTTGCATGTAAAGGCTGGAAAGTATGTCAATTAGATGTGAAGAATGCGTTTTTGAATGGTTATATTTCAGATGATGTTTTCATGGAGCAACCTCAAGGATTCAGAGATGGAAGGTATCCAGATCATGTGTGTAAGCTCAAGAGAGCTTTGTATGGCTTGAAGCAGGCCCCAAGGGCATGGAACTATAGACTTGTAAAGTTCTTGAAAGAACTTGGATTTCAAGTATCAAAAGCAGATAGTAGTTTGCTTGTTAAAGCAAGTGATGATGGGTTCATATACATGTGCATATATGTTGATGATATAATTCTTACAGGTACAGATGAGAAAGGCATTCAAAGTTTAAAGAAGCAAATGGAGAAAGAGTTCAAGATTAGTGATTTGGGAGACTTGTCATATTTCTTGGGGATGGAGATTTCATATACTCAACATGGAGTGTATGTAACTTGTTAATCAAGTTTAAAATGAATGATTGCAGGGTAGCACCTACTCCAATGGAGGTGAATCATAAATTGAGCAGATATGGTGGAGAAGAATTCAAGGATATGAAGTTATATCAGAGTTTGGTTGGTAGTCTTATCTATGCTACATCAACTAGGCCTGATTTATCATATGCAGTTGGGGTTTTGTCTCAATTCATGCATTGTCCTAGAAAAGAACATTGGATTGTAGGTCAAAGAGTGTTGAGGTACATTAAGGGTACACTCAAAGAAGGTTTGTATTATGGTTTTACATCAGATACAAATATAAAGATCTATAGTGATGCAGATTGGGCAGGTAATCCAGATGATAGAAAGTCAACCTATGGATACATGTGTTATGTGGGAGATAAGTTAATCTGTTGGTGTTCAAAGAAGCAACATACAGTTGCTTTATCATCTACAAAAGCTGATTTCAAAGGCATGGTTGAAACTACAAAGGAAATAATATGGATTAAGACTCTCATGAAGAGTTTTGACACTATACAGAGCATACCTATCATTTATGGAGATAACATGAGTTCATTGTATTTAGCTGCTAATCCTGTGTTTCATGCCAAGAACAAACACATTGAGATTCAGTATCACTTTCTAAGAGAGAAGGTGATGGATAAAGAGATTGAAGTCATACATACTTCAACAAAAGATCAGATAGCTGATATGCTAACCAAAAGCTTGGATGGACCAAAGCTACAGAGATTCAAAGACATGGCAGGCATAAAGAAGATAGAGAAAACCTCAATTGATGATTGAGGGGAGCTGTTGGTGTAGG
>CM035420.1:107977006-108012006 GCA_020310875.1 Ceratopteris richardii
TTAGAAGCACCACGAAAAACATTACATGTGCGTTGCTCTTAACAGTTCTGTTCTCGTTGCTCTGTCCTCTTGGTGGCTGGAAAGCACGTGGACAGGATGCAGCGCTCTACGATAAGCGAAAAAAATCCAAAAGTGAAAGGAAGGCTCCGTGAGAATCTGGCCAGAGTTCAGAGCGTTCCACCTAGCAGATTCGTTGGCCCTCGGGAAGATGCTTGAGAGGGTGTCCTTCGCTGACATCTCCAAACAATAGGCTCCTTGTTACGTTTCTGGGAGGGACTCTGAAAACTTCGGGGACGGAAGCTGATTCCTGAGTTTGAGCACACATGCGCGTGATTTGGCATGGGATGAAGCGCAAAAACTCAAGAAACCTTTGTGGAATGATGACAAAGAATAAAAGCGAGAGGATGATGACGTCGGATGACAAGATGTGATGATGGATATGGTGTCCAATAAATTTGCGCCCACATGCGCTGATCACATACTCTGTAGACGTCGAGGCTCTAATACCACTGTTGACGATCGGAACCCGCAGAGCGTACACGCAGCAAATAGACAAGAGGCAAGAGAGAGAAAAGAGAGGACACAAGATTGGGTGCAATCTCCCCCCACATGCTCTCATGGACACTCTATGAGAGCATGTGTATTTATAGGAAATTCATATTATGTCCTTGATGGAAGATACATGAGGGACACACTAAAAATAGTGTGCTTTTTCTTTATTTACAAAAATAGTGTTGATGTATGAAACACCACAAGAAATGAATTAATGTGAGACTAGAACACCTCTATGGTCACCATTAACTCATTGCCACTCCAAACTTTGAGAAATGATAGTCTAAAGTGAGAACTTTGCTTCTATAGAAATTCCTAGTCACTAAAATGACATACCTTCTGTATTTTGCTAATTTCTCTTAGCTAAAATATTATTTCTTGAAGATCTTTTACAGACTAAAGCTAGAAAAGTAGAGCTTTCCAACAAGCTATCATATGCATGAAGCGGACCTCCAGAACTCAAGTTATGGCCTTCACAAGATCACCTTGCATGACTTCCAAAAGCAGAAATTTTGCCTGTTTTAGTAATCCTGGGTTTCTAAAAATAAAAATTCGATGCCTAGCATCGAATTGCAACCAAAGTCGATGCCAAGCATCAACTTTGAGCTTTTTGAGCCACTTTTTCAATACCAGAATTGGCCTCTTTTACACACACATGAAGAAGACCACTTATATGTTAGAAGTCGATGCTAGGCATCGACTTTATGCGGAAACTCGATGCCAGGCATCGAGTTGCTCCACAAACCTCATGTTTTAAGAAGATTTAGCAGGAGATAAAAATCAGATATGAAGACAAAGACTTATCAGGTGAGATTCGATGCCAGGCATCAACTTCCCACATAAAACTCAACCTTTCAACATACATTCGATGCCAGGCATCGACTTGCTTGAAAAACTTCAATTCTTCAAAACATTATAAAGAAGACAAACACTGGAGATGGAGGAAGAAGACTTATACACAAAAATTAATAAACTCTTTCCATAACTATGAAAACTCAAAAATGCACAGGTGCTTTCTCACGTAGAGAAGCCTGACTATTCTTAGTCATACAAAATGAGTTCTAACTCACTCTCTCATTGTCTTCCCCTTCGCGTCAGTTGATACAAACTAACTTATATAGATTTTCTTATTCTCGTGATTTTTTTTTTTTACTTCTAGAACTAAAGTGAAGTAACTTTACAAATTGTAATACACTTGTGAATTTGTCCCTTCATATAGGCATGTGGTTTTCTTCCTAAGATTTGACCTTCAAATATATGTCAATTAGTGATTGTTTCTCCGACAGCTCCCCCTCAATCACTATTTGACATTCTCTGTTTCTTCATATCATCTTCTTTTTCTTTTACTCGTGCCATGCTTTTGAATCTGCTAGTCTTCACACCATCCAAGCTCTTTGTCATTATGTCTGCTAACTGATCTTTAGTAGAAATGTGCTCCACTTCAATCTCCTTCTCCATTACCTTTTCTCTGAGAAAATGATACTATATCTCTATGGGCTTTGTCCTTGCATGAAAAACTGGATTTCTTGCAAGATAAAGTGAACTCATATTATCTCCATGTATTGTAGGTGTACCTTGATCAATGCCCAAGCTTTTGAACAATGTCTGCATCCATATGATCTCCTTAGCTACTTCCACAAGTCCTTTGTACTCAGCTTCAGTTGATGATAATGCTACTGTATGCTGTTTCTTTGAACACCAACTTACAAGCTTATCACCAATGTATATCATGTAGCCATGAGTTGATCTTCTGACATCCTGGTTACCTGCCCAGTCTGAGTCACTATAGGCTCTCAACTTCAAATCTGATGTAAAAGGATAATATAATCCTTCCTTTATAGTTCCTTTGATATATCTGAGAACTCTTTGACCTGCAATCCAATGTGGGTCCTTTGGACAATGCATGAATTGTGACAAAACTCTTACTGCATAACTAAGATCAAGTCTTGTTAGTGTAGCATAAATCAAACTACCCACAAGAGATTGATACTTCCTCATATCTTTGTATTCTGCACCATCATATTTACTGACCTTGTGATTAACTTCAAGTGGAGTTGAAGCTTCTCTGCAATTTTCCATATCAAACTTCTTCAATAGATTCAGAAGATAGCTTTCTTGTGATACATATATGCCATGATCTGTATAAGTGACTTCCATTCCAAGAAAGTATGACAACTTTCGTAGGTCACTGATCTTGAACTCTTTCTCAAGTAATCTCTTTACCTCCTTGATTCCTTCATTTGAAGTACCTGTGATTATAATGTCATCTACATAAATACAAATGTAGATTGTACCTTCCTCTGTTCTTTTGATGAGTAGACTTGGATATGCTTTTGAACTTTGATATCCAAGTTCATTGAGATACTTAACCAATCTATAGTTCCATGCTCTTGGACCTTGTTTCAATCCATACAATGCTCTTCTCAACCTGCAAACAAAATTTGGATACCTAGAATCTATAAACCCTTGAGGTTGTTCCATCTATACCTCATCTGATGTGAATCCATTCAAGAATGCACTCTTTATATCAAATTGACTTAGGGTCCATCCTTTTGAAGCTGCAATAGCAATGATTGTCCTTATAGTTGACATCTTAGCTACAGGACTGAATGTCTCATCATAATCTATGCCATAGGTTTGGGCATAGCCTTTCACCACCAATCTAGCTTTGTATCTGGCTATACTTCCATCTGCAAGCTTCTTCACTTTATAAACCCATTTATTTCCAATTACTTTCTTACCATTTGGTTTAGGAACAAGTTCCCATGTCTTGTTCTCCTCGAGTGCATTGAATTCTTCCTTCATTTCTTCTTCCCATTGCTTCTTACCTTTTGCTTCATCATAGTTATGAGTTTCTTCATCATCTTTGACCATGTAAGCATAATTCTTCTAAGTTATGTAAGAAGTATCATAAGAATACCTTTCTGGTTGTCCTCTAGTCCTGCTTGACCTTCTTGGTTCACATTCTTCATAAGTGTCTGGATACACCTCTTCATCAAATATAGGAGCTTCTTCACTTCTTCTTGTTAATCCACTTCTGGATGTACTTGCTTGCATATAGTCTTCATCTCTATTCACATGCACAATTGATTTTCCTTTCTCACATCTTCTTACCTCTTCTTCAAATTCTTCAGCTCTATGACTTTGATCTGCATACCAACTTTTCTGTTCATCAAATGTAACATCTCTAGAAATAAGAAATTGTTTGGTTAGAGGATTCCACAACCTGTAACCCATCTGCTTTTCATCATAACCAATGAACACATATTTTTCTGCCTTTGGTTCAAGTTTATGCCTAAGATGTGATGGCACATAAGCGTATGCAATTGATCCAAACACTCTACAATGATCTAGTGTTGGTTTCTTACCCCACCAAGCTTCATATGGAGTTATTCCATTTAGAGCTGCACATGGTAATCTATTCACAAGATATGTAGCTGTATTTACAGCCTCAACCCAAAGATAATTTGGACAATTCTTCTTCTTCAACATAGCTCTAGCAAACTCAACCAAAGTCATGTTTCTCCTTTCTGCTACACCATTTTGTTGTGGTGTATACCTACAAGTTATTTCTCTCTTAATACCCGCATTCCAAAGATAATCATTGAAATCTTGGGAGAAGTATTCTCCCCCTCCATCAGACCTTAGTCTTTTAAGCTTTTGACTTGTGACTCTCTCTGCATATGCATGAAAATGCTTGAAGGCTCCAAACACTTGTGATCTTTCCTTCAAAACATATAATGTTATCCATCTTGTAGCATCATCAATGAAAAGAACATAATACCTTGAGCCACTGATAGATCCTTCTTTTGTTGGTCCCCATACATCTGTATGAATGAGCTCAAGTACTCCATCATGTTTGAATCCTTTCTTTTGAAATGGTAACATGTGTGCTTTACCCATTTGACATGCTTCACATTTATAAACCATATGTTGACTTTGCACATTTGGTAATCCTATTACAGACTGATTAGCAACCATAGCTTTAATTCCTCTTTCATTGAAATGACCTAATCTCTTATGCCAGAGATCAAGTTTTGTAATCACTCCTTCACCATGTGTGAGCAAAGCTTGACCAATGTTCCCTTGTACTCTTAAAGTAAAGATTCTACCTTCTTTCTTACCAGAGACAATCTGATTATATCCATTCTCTGGATCTTCAACAAATACTCCTTCATTTGTAAACCTGACTTAAAAACCTTTTTCAACTATCTGTCCCACACTAATCAAGTTTTTAGGTATTGTAGGAACATACAAAACATTGGTTAGCAAATCTGCTCCATTTATGCATTTCACTTTTCCAATTGAATGTACACTATGTCTTTTATTGTCACCCGTTTGAACTGTGTGACTAGAAATATCTTTTTCCAATTCTGACATCAATTCTATGTTTCCTGACAAATGAGTAGAACAACCAGAGTCAATGTAAAATACCTTTAGATCTACTTTATTTGATGTGCTGATGGAATTCATCATCAATGATGTATGACTTTCATTTTGTGTGTCATTTGCATAGTTGTAATAGGTGGTGTTGTAGGATTGATTCTGTCCCCAACTTCTTCCTCCACCTCTACCATAGCCTCCTCTTTGATTTTGTCTACCTCTTTGAAAATTACTTTGATATCTTCCACCTTTGCCTTTGCTATTGTTATTCTGATTTTGATTTGATCCTTGCTGATTGTGTCAACAGTCATGAGCCAAATGATTACTCAATCCACAGATCCAGCAAGCCTTCTTGTTGTTATTTTGATTACCTCTTCCTCTTCCAAAACCTCTTGGTCTTCCTCTGCCAATGCCTTTACCTCTTGCATAATAAACTTGAGAAGTTGACTCTTCTTCATCCTTTGCTTTACCTTTATCTCCTTTCTTCTTATTCTTCATGTACATTGCAGAACTTTGTCCTTTATCTCCATCTCCCTTCAAGTCTTGCTCATATGTGAGCATCAAACCAAGTAATGGATTCAAATATGGAACATAATGATTTAATGAAAGTTCTATTGACAAGACAAAAGGTTTCCACCTTTCATCCCCTCTCAAACCTGCAAGTAGTTGAGCAACAAATCTGTGATCTTCAACATCTTCATCTATGGATCCAAGACTATCTGCTAGATCCTTCATCTTAGTGACATAATCACTAATACTTTGACTTGGCTTCTTCTTGAATGTTGTAAACTCTGACCATAGACTTGCTTTCCTTGCTTTGGTAGTACTTTGGAAATGATACTCCAATGCATTCCAAATATCTTCAGATGATTCCAATCCTGTGATGTGTGGTAGCAAATGATTAGAGATTGTATTGTAGATGTAGGCTTTTGCACTTGCATCCTTCTTCTGCCAATGCTTTAAAGCATCAAGTTCTTCTTTCTTTGGTCGGCTTTCATCTTCAAATACTAGCTTCTCTTCTTCACCTGTAACATATATCATGAGATCCTTACTCATAAGTAAGGCTTCCATTCTCATTACCCATGCGGGGTAATTATCTTTGTCTAGTTTTTCAATGGAGATATGATCTGCCATACTCCTTCCCGTCTGTTGCAACCTGTGAGCTTAAAGGATAAAGGATAATACCTTTTGAAGTTCTTTGTGTATGAGGATACTTCGAAAGTAATCTTTTGATGCCTTGTGTCTTCAAATGCTTCACCTTTGAAACTTTAATGGAAAACTTTCCAAAACTTCTCGTACCTTTGCTGCCTTCTGCTCCTTAGGACCTTTGTGCTCTGATACCACTTGTTGATCTATGAAACACCACAAGAAATGAATTGATGTGACACTAGAACACCTCTATGGTCACCATTAACTCATTGCCACTCCAAAATTTGAGAAATGATAGTCTAAAGTGAGAACTTTGCTTCTACAAAAATTCCTAGTCACTGAAATGACATACAGTCAGTATTTTGCTAATTTCTCATAGCTCAAATATTATTTCTCCAAGATCATTTATAGGCTGAAAGTAGAAATGTGGAGCTTTCCAACAAGCTATCATATGCATGAAACGGACCTCTAGAACTCAAGTTATGTCCTTCACAAGATCACCCTATATGACTTCCAAAAGTGGAGATTTTGCCTGTTTTAGTAATCCTGGGTGTCTAAAAATAAAAATTCGATGCCTAGCATCGAATTGCAACCAAAATTGATGCCGGGCATCGACTTTGAGCTTTTTCAGCCACTTTTTTAGTACCAAAATTGGTCTGTTTTACACACACATGAAGAAGACCACTTATATGTTAGAAGTCGATGCGAGGCATCGACTTTATGCTAAAACTCGATGCGAGGCATCGAGTTGCTCCACAAACCTCATGTTTTAAGAAGATTTAGCAGGAGATAAAAATCAGATATGAAGACAAAGACTTATCAGGTGAGATTGAATGCCAGGCATCAACTTCCCACATAAAACTCAACCTTTCAACATACATTTGATGCCAGGCATCGACTTGCTTGAAAAACTTCAATTCTTCAAAACATTACAGAGAAGACAAACACTCGAGATGGAGGAAGAAGACTTATACACAGAAATTAATAAACTCTTTCCATAACTATGAAAACTCACAAATGCACAGGTGCTTTCTCACGTAGAGAAGCACGACTATTCTTAGTCTTAAAAAATGAGTTCTAACTCACTCTCTCATTGTCTTCCCCTTCGCATCAGTTGATACAAACTAACTTATATAGATTTTCTTATTCTCGGGATTTTTTTTTTTAACTTCTAGAACTAAAGTGAAGTAACTTTACAAAATATAATACACTTGTGAATTTGTCCCTTCACATAGGCATGTGGTTTTCTTCCTAAGATTTGACCTTCAAATATATGTCCAATTAGTGATTGTTTCTCCAACAAATAGCTAAAAATACCTATCTTCTGAAAATAACTTCAAAAAGTATGTGAATAAATCCTCTTGTGTTCACACTCGTTCACACTTGTTCATACCCTCATGGATCTCCACCTGCTAAATCAAAACACAACACACATTAAAATCCTTTGGCATTAAACCTTCATTCCAAATATTCCATAAAGTATAACATAGATAGATAGATAGATAGATAGATGGATAGATTGATAGATAGATAGATAGACAGATAGATAGATGGATATGTTGGAGACCTCTAAATCTCCAAAGGTTTGATCTATACTGATATAAGAGCACCTCTATATCAGTTATTGATCAATTTTTACACAAATGTTACCTTCATTTACCAAATCTTCCACTATCACTTCTCTGAGTGAAAATTTTCCTTCTTCAAGAAGTCTGCTTCAGAGATTGACTCCATTACCTACACATATCTTCAGATTTTTTCAAACTAATGATGCACATATATCCATGCTACCTTTGCGCAATCATATCAACCATTAGTTCTTCAAAATAATCATTAAAACTTTAATTTGATCCTTAACATCAAAAGTATGTCAGAAACGCTCTTCCTGAATAATTGACTTTGACATAGCTAATTTCTAAGGTTGATTTATCACAGCACAGACCCCGTTTTGCTAAATGCTTTTAGCCATAGCTTCCTTACCTTCTTTGAATGCTCAGTCATCAAAAGCTTTACATTGTGCACTGAGATCTAAGCAAAACATTGACACAAAAAAATGTGCGACTCTGAGAGGTCTACCTGTAGACTTTACATACACATGTTCCTATTGTTCATACTCATAACATGAAAGGAATTAGACAATGAAACTTTGAACATAGCTTCATTAGCTTCTAGATTAGATGTGTACAAAAGATTTCCTGATCCACATGATCAAGCTGAGAGCAGAGAAACACTCGACCCTAACTCATGAAGGTGACTCTCTACACATCTATGTGAAATGACACTTGGCTTCTAATGACTCTATCATACATTTCTTCACATCATTGACTTATATACATATGTTTCTAGACTTATCTTGTGTCTATTACATTACTCCTTATCATCCTAAGGATTATCTGTATTCATAGTACAAAAATTCTCAAACGTAATACATATGTGTACAAGCTATCATTCTGAGATCTCTTCACTTCTTCAAATGAATTCTTTCACTTCAATCTGATCATTAACTTGCTTCAAACTCTTTGTAATCATCAATTTGTGATTGTTTTGTTCCAACAGCTCCCCCTCAATCATCAATTGTGATTATTCCATTCTTCTTTACTCCTGCCATTTCTTTGAACCTCTGTAGCTTAGGTCCATCCAAGCTTTTTGTTAACATATCTGCAACTTGCTCTTTTGTTGGATTATACAATACTTCAATCTCTTTATCAAGTACCTTTTCCCTCAAGAAATGATACTAAATCTCTATATGCTTAGTCCTGGCATGAGACACATGGTTAGCTGCCAAATATAATGAACTCATATTGTCTCAAAAAATAATTGGAGTATTGTGATCAGTTCCAAATCTTTTCAACAAGGTCTTTAACCATATCACTTCTTTTGTAGCCTCTACCATTCTTTTATACTTAGCTTCTGTGGATGACAAAGCAATTGTATGTTGCTTCTTTGAGCACCAAGAGACTAATTTATCTCCAATATAATAGAGATAAACATGAGTAGATCTTCTATCATCTGAATCAACTGTCGAATCTGGATCTCTAAACACTTTGTTTGTTGTATCAGAAGTAAATCCATAATACAAACCTTCATTTAGAGTTCCCTTTATATATCTGAATACCCTTTGAGCTACAATCCAATGAGTCTTCTTTGGACAATGCATAAATTGTGATAACACAACTACTACATATGATAGATCTGGCCTTGTCAAGGTAGCATAGATTAAACTACCTACCAAACTTTGATATTTCTTCATGTCATTAAATTCTTCACCTCCATATCTGCTCAATTTATGATTTACCTCCAATGGTGTGGTTGAAGGCTTGCAATCTTCCATGTTGAATTTGATCAGAAGATTCTTCAAGTATCTCTCTTGTGTAACATATACTCCATGTTGAGTATACACAATCTGCATTCCTAAGAAATAAGACAAGTTTTCCAAATCACTTATCTTTGACTCATTTTCTATTTGCTTCTTGAGATCCTTAATTCCTTGAGCATCTGTACCTGTAACAATAATATCATAAACATAAATACACATGTATATGAATCCATTTTCACTTGCCTTCACTAGAAAGCTACTATCTACCTTTGATGCTTGATATCCAAATTCATTCAAGAACTTAACAAGCCTGTAATTCCATGCTCTTGGGGCCTGCTTCAAACCATACAAAGCTCTCTTGAGCTTACATACATAATCTGATCCAATTGAATCCATGAAACCTTCTGGTTGTTCCATGTACACTTCATCTACGATGTACCCATTTAGAAATGCATTCTTCACATCTAATTGTGATAGTTTCCATCCTTTACAAGCAGCAATAGCAATTAGAGATCTAATTGTGGACATCTTAGCAACTGCACTAAAAGTTTCATCATAATACATCCCATAAGTTTGGGTATAACCTTTAACCACAAGTCTAGCTTTATATCTAGACACTTTACCATTTACAAACCTTTTTGTTTTATACACCCACTTACATCCAATGACCTTCTGATTCTTTGTTCTTGGCACCAATTCCGATGTCTCATTCTCAAGTAGAGCATCATACTCTTCTTGCATTGCCTTCTCCCATTTCTATTTTCCTTTAGCTTCTTCATATGTGATTGGATCCTCTTCTATCTTCACAATGTAAGCATAATCTTTTGTTGTTAGAAAAGATGTATCATAACTATACCTGATAAGTTATTTTCTTTCTCTCAAAGATCTTTTGACCTTTGCACTTCTTGAAGTCTCAGCCACATTTGATTCTGGATCAAATATTGGCCCATCTTCAACATTGCCCTGCAAATTAATTTTACAATTAACATCTTCTTCATACATCCTTACTTTTGTCTTCCCTTTCCTTTGTATTTCTTCAACATCTGCATATTCATTTGTTTTCCCTGTATACCATGTGCTTTGCTCTTCAAATGTAACATCTTTTGTAACAAGAAATTGCTTTGTAGATGGACTCCACAATCTGTAACCCATCTATCTATCATCATACCCAATAAACACATACTTCTTTGCTTTGGGTTCTAGCTTATGTCTTTATTGTGAAGGAACATAAGCATATGCTAAACATCCAAATACTTTACAATGATCAAGAGTAGGTTTCTTACCCCACCATGCTTCATAAGGTGTTCTTCCATCCAAAGCTTTTCAGGGTAACCTATTCACAAGATATGTTGCACTGTTGATAGCTTCTGCCCATAGGTAGTTTGGACAATTCTTTTCTTTCATCATTGTCTTGCAAAATCTACAAGAGTTCTATTTCTTCTCTCTGCAACTCCATTTTGTTGAGGAGAGTACTTGCAAGTTACTTCTCTTTTTATACTTGCATTCCATAAATAATCATCAAACTCTTTACAAAAATACTCTCCCCCACCATCTAATCTCAACCTCTTGAGCTTTTGTCATGTAATCCATTCTGCATAAGCATGATAATGCTTGAACGTCTTTAACACTTCTGATTTGCCCTTGGTTACATATAGAGTAATCCATCTAGTCACATCATCAACAAACAACACATAATATTTGGATCCATTTATGCTATAGTCCCTTGAAGGACCCCACACATCTATATGAACCAACTCAAGCATGTTTGAGTACTTGTATCCTGATTTATTATATTAACTTTTGTGTGCTTTACCTGATTGACAAGCTTCACACTTGTACACCATGTGTTGACCTTCAACTTTTGGTAATCCAAGCACCACATCATTCTTTGACATTTCCTTTATGGCTCTTTCATTAAAATGACCTAGCGTTTTATGCCATAGATCTAACTCAGACATCTTTTGACTTCCATAAGTAAACAATGCATCTCCCACATTACCTTGGACCTTGAGAGTAAAGAGTCTTCCTTCTTTTTGACTTATAATGATGCTTCTATATCCCTGATTTGGATCTTGCACATAAACACCATCATTTGTGAATCTAACTTCATATCCTTTCTCCACAATTTGTCGTACACATCATGTTTTTAGGAATAGTAGGAACATAAAGTACCTTCCTCAAGAGTGTGCTTCCACTCTTTGTCTTCACTGATCCAATGCTTTCAACTTTATGCTTGGTATTGTCACCTATTTGAACTATATGTACATTCACCTTTGCTTCCATATCAGTCATCAATAATATATATTGCCACTCAGATGATTGCTACATCCTAAGTCAATATAGAACACCCTTTGATAAGCTCCTACTGCTTCATGAGGTGCATTCAACATGAGATTCATGTCATCCTTCTGATCTGATGCATAATTATAATAATTATTGTTGTAGGACTCAGATTGAAAACTTCTTCCACCTCCTCTAGCATATGATGTCCTACCACCTCTTCCTCTAAAGTTGCTCCTTTGATTTTTGCCTCCTCTACCTCTTTGATTGAAGCTCTGGTTATTGCTTCCACCATTTTGATTGTTATACCAACAATCATTTTCCAAATGATTGGTTCTGCCACAAATCTAACAAGCTTTAGTATTGTCCTTGTTCTTACCTCCTCTTCCTTTACCTCTGAAGTTCATCTTTCCTTTTGTGAAATTAGCTTGAATTGAAGTTCCTTCATCATCAGTTGATTGCTTCCCTTTGCCATTCTTTTGCTTCTCCTTGGAGTACATAGCTTGACTTGCACTTCTATCATTGTCTCCCTTAATGTCCTGCTCAAAAAATAGCATGTGTCCTAGCAATTGATTAAGATCAGGAGTAAAATGATCTAATGACAATTCTATGGACAATATGAAAGGCTTCCACTTCTCATCTCCTCTCATATCTATAATTATTTGCCTTACTAGCTTATCTTCTTCAATATCTTCATCTACTGCTCCCAAGCAATATGCAATATCTTTCATCCTTGCCACATAATCAGAAATTGATTGTGAGCTCTTCTTCTTGAAAGTTGTAAATTCTTCCCATAATGAAGACTTCCTTGACTTGGTTGTGTTTTGGAAATGCTCGTCCAAAGCATTCCATACATCTTTTGCACTTTCTAATCCTCTAATGTGAGGAAGATAATCATTTACAGCCATGTAAATGATGCTCCTAGCTTGAGCATCCTTCTTCATCCAATTCTTTAAATCTGCAAGCTCTTCCCTAGTTGGAACACTAGGATCTTAAAAATTAGGCTTCTCTTCTTCTCCTGTGACGAATGCCATTAAATCTTTGCTCATGAGATGTGCCTCCATCCTCATGGACCAAGCTAAATAGTTTTCCTTGTCTAGCTTATCAATCTGCAAGCTTTCTCCCATCTTTGATCTTCTGTGTCTGTAATAACTAAGATTTATGATGATATAGTGTGCCTTTGATATGAAGCTTTAATCCTTCTTGATCCTTTGAGCTCGTACTTTATGTCTCTTTAGGTTGTCTGCAAGAATTTGACCTTTTCCACCTTCATTTAGAAGAAACTTCATTATATGCAACAATCCGGACTTCCAATGCCTTTACTTCACTTGTATTACACCTTCAGCTCTGATACCACTGTCAAACTTTACACAAATGTTACCTTCATTTACCAAATCTTCCACGATCACTTCTCTGAGTGAAAATTTTCCTTCTTCAAGAAGTCTGCTTCAAAGTTTGACTCCATTACCTGCATATATCTTTAGATTTCTTCAAACTAATGATGCACATATCTCTATGCTACCTTTGCACAATCATATCAATCATTAGTTCTTCAAAAGAATCATTAAAACTTTAATATGATCCTTAAGATCAAAAGTATGTCAGAAACTGTCTTCCTAAATAAGCAACTTTGACATAGCTAACTTCTAAGGTTGGTTTCTCACAGCACAGACCCCATTTTGCTAAATGCTTTTAGCCATAGCTTCCTTACCTTCTAACTAAGCAAAACATTGACACGAAAAAGTGCGCGACTCTAAGAGGTCTACGCAGACTTTGCATACACATGTTCCTATTGTTCATATTCATAGGCTGAAAGGAATTAGACCATGAAACTTTGAACATAGCTTCATTAGCTTCTAGCTCAGATGTGTACAAAAGATTTCCTGATCCACATGATCATGCTGAGAGAAATTAGAGAAAGACTCGATGCTAACTCATGAAGATGACTCTCTACACATCTATCTCAAATGACACTTGGCTTCTAATGACTCTCTCATACATTTCTTTACATCATTGACTTATATACATATATTTCTAGACTTATCCCACTCCTTCTGTGCTTGATCATTTCAAGAATCCTTTTGTAGGTATCTAATTCCATAGTTATTGATTCTATGGTTAAAATTTGAGAGCCTAATTGTAAACAGGCTGTGAGAATTATGAGTAGGAACATTCATATATGAGAAAGTGTTGAGTGTCTTCTGAAACAAGTGCAATCTCGATGGTCAAGGAAATGGTCAGTTCTTAGTGCAGAGTGTAAACTTTTGCACAAGTGAGGAGTCAAAATCTAAGTTGGAAGGTAAGCCATCTATGGCTAAAAGCATTTGCATCAACGGGTTCTAATTTGGGAGAACCAAGCTTTAGAAGTTGCAGGTGTCAAAGTCGACTATAAGGAACTACAATTTTTGACATAGGTGACTTGTTGAGATCATTTATCAAGATCTACTGAGTCTTTTTGAATGATTTAACTTGGAGGTGTGCAACCTATAGCCGACACCTTGTGCAAAGTTTTATCAAAGACTTTACACATTTAATAAGTCAATGAGTGAGTTATGTGCAGCAGACTTTCTGTGTAGTCATCTTCTTCACAATTTGTTCAAGATTTTGGTAATTGAGCATTGATCCTCCAAATTGGTGAAGGTTTTAACTTATTCTTGATATATAGGGACTCTAACTTGTTCTTTTGGGGATTAGCAGTCTCTGTCAGTGGTATCAGAGTAGGAAGCATCAAAATTGAAGAAAGGAAGACCACGACTATTGTAGTTATAAAGAATTCAACATTTGAAGATACAAAAGGTGAAAGCTTGAAAGTAGAGCTTGAGAAAGAGATCATAAGATATCAAGGAAGACAATAGGAACTTCATTCGAAGCAAAGGTACGCTTATTTCTTATAAAGGTTGAAGAATTTAATACACAGGTGAAGAAAGGATGGGAGATTCTCTTCAGATAGAGAAACTGGATAGAGAAAACGATCCAACACGGTCAATGAGGATGGAAGCTCATTGTATGAGTAAATACCTGATAGGTTATATCACAAGTGAAGAAGAAGAGCCTCATTTCAGAGATCTTAGTGTTCCAACTAGGGATGAATTATCAGATTTGAAGACTTGGATGAAAAGAGATGCTCAAGCTAGAAGCATTATCTATATGGGAGTTAATGACTACTTGCTACCTCACATTAGAGGCCTTGAAAGTGGAAGTGATATATGGAATGCTTTGGAGGAGCATTTCCAGAACACCACAAAGTCAAGGAAGGCATCCTTGTGGGTAGAGTTTACCACATTCAAGAAGAAGGCCTCTCAATCTATTTCAGATTATGTAACAAGGATGAACAACATTGCAGATGCAGTAGGAGCAGTTGATGAAGATATTGAGGAGGATAAATTGTTAAGGCAAATCCTCACAGGTTTGAGAGGTGATGACAAATGGAAACCATTCATTTTGTCTACTGAAATATCACTAGATCATTTTACTCCTAATTTAAATCAATTGTTAGGACACATGCTAACCTTTGAGCAGGATGCCAAAGGTTAAGGTGATAAAAGTGTTGGTCAAGCAATGTATTCAAAGGATGAGAAGAAGAATAGCAAAGGGAAGCAACTAACAAATGAAGATAAAGGTACAACTAGCCAAGCTAACTTCCTAAGAGGAAGAGGAGGTGGCAAAGGTGGAGGAAGAGGCAAAAGTAATAAAGATGGAGTTAAAGCTTGTTGGATTTGTGGTAAGACAAATCACTTAGCTCATGATTATTTGCATAATACTCAGAATAATGGTGGATATAATCAAAACTTTAATTCAAGAGGAAGAGGTGGTAGAAATCAAAGAGGTAGTTTCAGAGGTAGAGGTAGTAGAGGTTATTTTGGAAGAAATGCAGGTAGAGGATTCCAAAGCGAACAATACAACAATACCTACTAAAATTATGTTGTAGATCAGAAGAAGGATTCAACATTGATTAGGAATACAACTTGTGAAAGGCAAGGTGAAGACCAAAGAGTCTTCTACATTGACTCAAGGTGTAGCAATCACCTGAGTGGCAACATAGCTTTGATGATTGATTTGGAGACTAAGGTAACTAATCATGTAGTTCAAACAGGTGATAATACAAAGCACAATGTGAAGTCAATTATATCAGTGAAGGCCAAGGATGGAAGTACTCTCTTGAATAGGGTTTTGTATGCTACTACAACTCCAAAGAATTTGATAAGTGTCGGACAAATTGTTTGAAAAGGTTATGAAGTTAGGTTGACTAATGAAGGAGTTTTTCTGGAAGACCCTAGCAATGGATATAAATAAATTGTTTTACGGAAGAAAGAAGGAAGATTGTTCACATTGAAGATTGAAGGTAATGTTGGTCATGCCTTGTTCACTTATGGAGGACATAAGATCTTTGGCACAAAAGACTTGGACATTTCAATGAAAGAGGCATCAAAGATTTGGTTAACAATGGTTCAGTGTTTGGATTGCGTAATGTTGCAGGTCAACATATGATATACAGATGTGAGGCATGTTAATTAGGTAAGGCTCATAAGCAATCTTATTTCAAGCATGGTTTTGTGTACTCAGAGAAGCTTGAGTTGGTACACACAGATGTGTGGGGACCATCAAACGATTTCAGTATCAATGGTTCAAGGTATTATGTGATTTATGTTGATGATGCTACCAAGTGGATCACTATCTATGTGATCAAAGATAAGTCAATGGTATTCAATAAATTCAAGCATTATCATGTGTATGTAGAAAGAGTTACGGGTCAGAAGTTGAAGAGACTAAGGTCAGATGGAGGGGGAGAGTATTTCTCTAGTGACTTTAGTGATTGCTTGTGGAATGCAAGTATAAAAAGGGAAATTACTTGCAGGTACTCTTCTCAACAAAATGGTGTAGCAGAAAGGAGGAATAGAACTCTTGTTGAGTTTGCAAGATCCATGATGAAGGAGAAAAATTGCCCAAATTATTTGTGGGCTGAGGCTATAAATACAGCCATATATTTGGTCAGTAGACTACCATGTAAAGCCTTGCAGGGTATGACACCATATGAGGCATGGTGGGGTAAGAGACCTACTCTAGATCATTGCAAAGTATTTGGATGTCTGGCATATGCATATGTGTCATCTCAATTGAGGCACAAATTGGAACCTAAAGCTGAAAAGTATGTGTTCATTGGATATGATGATAAGCAGATGAGATATAGGTTGTGGAGTCCATCCACAAAACAATTCCTTGTGTCAAAAGATGTTACATTTGATGAGCAAGGTACTTGGTATGCAAGTACGATCAACATTCATGTAGGTGATGAAGAAGTTGTGACTCAAAAGAAAGGTAAATCAAAGGTTCAGATATTTCATGAAGAAGAGAATAATGAAGTATAGGTTGAAGTTGAAGAAGTGCCAAGGCTTGATCCAGAATGCGATGAACCAGAAACATCAAGAAGTGGAGAACTCATAAGGTCATCAAGACACAAATGGCAACCTACAAGGTATAGCTATTACACTTCTTTTTTGGCTACCAAAGATTATGCTTATATGATAAAGGCAGATGAAGACGCTTGTACATATGAAGAGGCAAAAGGTAAGGAAAATTGGGAGACAGCTATGCAGGAAGAATATGATGCATTGATGGAGAATGAGACATGGGATTCGGTTCCTAAACCAAGTAGTTAGAAGATCATTGGATGGAAATGGGTTTACAAGACAAAGAGGTTTGCAGATGGAAGTGTGTCTAGGTATTAAGCTAGACTTGTTGTGAAAGGGTTTGCTCAGACATATGGTATAGATTATGATGAGACTTCTAGTCATGTGGCAAAGATGAAAACCATGAGGACACTTATAACTATTGCAGCATGTAAAGGTTGGAAATTATGTCAATTAGATGTGAATAATGCTTTTCTAAATGGTTATATTTCAGATGATGTTTTCGTGGAGCAACCACAAGGATTCAGAGATGAGAGGTATCCAGATCATGTATGTAAGCTCAAGAGAGATTTGTATGTTTTATAGACTTATGAAGTTCTTGAAGAAACTTGGTTCTCAATTATCTGAAGCACATAGTAGCATGCTTGTCAAAGTAAGTGATAATGGGTTCATTTACATGTGCATATATATTGATGATATAATTATTACACGTATAGATGAGAAAGGCATTCAAAGCCTAAAGAAGAAAATGGAGAAAGAGTTCAAGATTAGTGACTTGGGAGACTTGTCATATTTCTTGGGAATGGAGATCTCATACACTCAACATGGAGTGTATGTAACTCAAGAAAGGTATTTTAAAAACTTGTTGATCAAGGTTAAAATGGATGATTGCAGGGTAGCACCTACTCCAATGGAGGTGAATCATAAATTGAGCAGATATGGAGGAGAAGAATTCAAGGACATGAAGCTATATCAAAGTTTGGTTGGTAGTCTGATTTATGCTACATTAATTAGGCATGACTTGTCATATGCAGTAGGAAAGTTGTCTCAATTCATGCATTGTCCTAGGAAAGAACATTGGGTATATTAAGGGTATATTAAGTGATACAGATTGGGTAAGTAATCCTGATGATAGGAGATCTACTTATCGATACCTGTGTTATGTGGGAGATAAGTTAATATCTTGGTATTCAAAGAAGCAACACACAGTTGCTTTATCATCCAAAGAGGCTAAGTACAAAGGTATGTGTTAGCAGCAGACAAGGGAGTCAACGACGATCTGGCAAGTAGGCCAATAATTTTCTTCATGAAGAAGCAAGTACGAGCATTCACGCAGATCTAGCACTAAGGCAACCCTTTAATTTTTCAAAATCCTTACACAAATTAAAAGTGATTCTCATCACTAACAACCCTTGTAAATACCATGTTCACCTTTTTGTAGCTCCATTTTGTGCAAGCTGAGGAGTTCTAGAGCTTGAGGAGCCTTAGAAGTAGTTGCTTACCAATTTTCGTATTTTTTAGATCTCGTTTGAGCCCTCAAATAAGCCATGGAACCTAATTTTTAACTAGGCCGGACACTAGGTCTGGACAGGGCCAAAGCTAGTCAAAAACTATAAAAGGAGCTAGAGAGCTCATTTTTGGGGTTAGATTGTAATTGAAACAAACTTGTATGAGCTCTTTGAAAGTAATCTAAGAACTCCATTGCTCTTCACTCTTTGTCTTGCCGTGTGTGCGCGTGTGTGTGTATGTGTGTGCATGTTGGTGTGCTTCTCACTCACGCACTTGTGCTTCCACTTGCTCGAGGTCTTCATACCATCCTCACGTCTTCCCGGATTGACATTAAAGGAGGTGCTACTCATCACTGAGCTACACCAAATTTTGGCGCCGTTGCCGGGGATCGAGCTTTGAGGACGAGCGTGTGATGGTAAGATGTAGAGTTGACGCGTTGGAGTTGTAGGTATTTTCTTCACTTTCATCTATTTTCTTGTTTTTTCTTCACCACCTTCATCACCATCATCATCATCACCATCTTCCACCTCCATCTCCATCATCACGAAAAATTCTGTTTTTTTATTACATCACCATCTCCACCTCATTCCCCTCATTTCACTTGTGAGAGAGAGCGAGAGAGCAATATTGCGTGTGTGGTTTTTTGCATGTTTCTTGAGCATTTTGCAGGTTCTTGCTGAATCATCATCCCCAGCTCTCTGCGCAGGTACGAAACTCGTCGAATCTATCTCGTAGTCGCCAGCCTCTATCGATCGCGATCGACAAAAAATTCGATCATTTGGTAAAACAAAGTTCACCACTAGCACAAGCATGATGAGCACATCCCAAATCACCTAAAACAATAGAAAAATTCCGTGTTTTTCTGTCAATCGTGACCGACAGCCTCTGTCAATCACGACCGATAGACCCTGTCAATCGCGATTGACACCGTCGATCGCGATCGACAGACTTCACGACCGACATACTGCCACGTAGGACTCTGTCAATCGCGATTGATATCGTCGATCACGATCGACAGCCACGACGGACACCTCTGTCAGTCGCGATTGACACCGTCGATCGCGACCGACTGAAATTCAACGATTGATTGACTTTTGCGTGTAGCCATGTGTCCATCGCGATTGATATCGTCGATCGCGATTGACAGCCACGATCGACTCTGTCGATCACGATTGACACTGTCGATCGCGATTGACAGGCCCGACGGACACCTCTGTCAATCGCGATTGACAGACCTGTCGATCGCGATTGACAGGCTTTTCGGCCAAAAATTAGGGTTTGCTTTTATTCAAAATTGGGATAATTTTGGGGCAAAATAGTCAATCTATTAGCATTCTTGGAGGTTCCTACACTTGTGATTGGGAAGAAAATCCTAGGATCTGTCAGCCAGATTGAATCCTGTCTTAACCCTAGAACCCTGAACGGTCATAACTTTCTCATACAAAATCCATTTGCCGTGATTTTTGTTTTGTTGGAAAGCTCGTGGGGAGCACAACTGAAACATCACTGGTTATAGTTAAATTAAGATCAGGATTATTAGATTGGGTATTTTGAAAGTGACCATACCTAGGGGGAACAAAATTCAGGGATCTCTAGAGTTGTGTCCAGAAAGTCATAGTGCAAATTGGTGAAGTGTTACATGAATGAAAGTGATTGGTTTTGTCTTTTGAGTTTAAGTCTTGAGCTAACAGTGGGCCTTTTACAGATCTATTGAGAGCATCGAAA
This sequence comes from Ceratopteris richardii, assembly GCA_020310875.1. NCBI lineage: Eukaryota > Viridiplantae > Streptophyta > Polypodiopsida > Polypodiales > Pteridaceae > Ceratopteris > Ceratopteris richardii. Next base: position 107,997,329 of record CM035420.1, read on the forward strand.
GGCGTTCTAAGCAAGTGTAAGTGCAAGCTTGGGAACACACGTCCTAAGCATACTAGGGCATCAACACAAGGAAAGGAACTCAAGGTTGGAATATTCTCAACTCCCTTGGTCATTTTCTAGCTCAGCTTAAGTACGAATAGTGCTAGAAGTAAGTCAGGGCGACGATAGGCAGGTATCAAGTTGAAGACGACCTAAAAGCTCAAGTTCAAGCTAAAAACCTAATCTCTGTATTATCGATAACATAAAGGAAAAGAACCTAACGTGGAACGATCAATTCCAAGTACGGAAAATACTCAAGTATTCTTGACGACGCAATACCAGACAAGATCATAAACATAGTAACTCACTAAAAACGAATCAAGTGATTGAGACCAATAGATCGGCAACGAGGTTGTACTCTGGGCAAAAATCGGGCTACTTAAATAGGCATATGAACCTTAGATCAGGACGACATCTAGTAAGGGAGAGACAGAGCCTTAGGTCTTCAGAGGCTAGTGTCAACCACACCACCAGGTCATGGGCCCAGCAGTTGAGCCACCACTCATACTACCCAAGTTCTGAGACTAGTGAATCCGAGATGTCTCAAGGTATGGAGAGACCTACAGGCAGTACAGGAATGCCATACTTGCACAGGGTAGAAGGCCCTTACAAAACACAGTTGGAATACCTTAGAACCAACCGATTAGGTGCTAGCATCTATGACGACGGCCTAAGAAGATCTGTCGTACAGATTAGGAATCCTGATCAATCCATCGGATTAGAGCACCCGGCTGTCAAGTTTGAAAATGGAGCATACTCGGACAAAGAAGGAACCATATACGTAGTCACCAGTCACCCAGATAGGACAGACGAATTTGGAAATGTGATCCCCGAAGCAGACTTAGGTGACTTGGAACAAGGAAACATGGGTACAGAACCTAGAACCCCTCGAGGCAAATCTGTTCTCACTAGAATTATCACACCTGAGTGGGTTCCCCAAGACAACAAGAGCATAGATCTGCTTCTCAATCAAGAGACTGACGAAGCCTTTTGGAGGTACAAACCTGATCAGCCAACTGATATAGGAACAATCATGATCTATGAGTTTAAGGATCCTGATAGCCCAGGTAGAGTGACCTACTTAGATCACGCTTCGGAGAGGATCTTTGTAGTGACAGAAAATGATAGGCATGCCTACACTTGGAAGGGTGAATTCATTTTCCCCCAACCAAGATCGAATGTATCCTATGGTCACCCTGGAGCTGGAACATCCCAAGCTCATGAAATGCAAAGAGACAGACACAGAGCTAGGCCAGAAGTAAGCTTTGCCACCCCAGGGGGCAGAGAAAGAATGAGAATAGAAACAAACAGAGTAGAGCCTGAGATACTTAGAGCTCACAGGAATCACAGAAATGCGGATGAGTTCCCTCTACCACGACCTAGAGAGCACACAAGGACTTTGAGGCCGACTCAGCTAGTTAAGTCCATGAAGAACTACTTCGATGGCACTGGAGATCCATACGATCATGTGGCTGAGTTTAGGCAAGTCTTGAGAGCTGAACAAGTGGAGGATCTATTCACGCAATACAATGCCTTTGGTCTGACCCTTAGGAACACTGCCCTGACATGGTTTCAGCCACTAAATGAAAGGCAATTCAGGAGCATAGACCAACTCCTGGAGGCTTTCATTATTGAATTCTCTAAGAGTGGCATAAGACACAATACCTCCTCGCTGATTCACAGCTTCAAGCAAACACCTCAAGAAACTGTGAGGCTTGCAGGAAGAAGATTTAGGCAATACCTAGAAAGATGCCCTGTTTCGGAGCTACCCACACCAGCCAAGCAAGTGGCTTTATTCTTGGATGGATTGCTAAGTACCAAATTGAGATCTTATGTGTACTTGAAGGACCCTAGGACCATAGAAGATTGTGTACGCATGTGCATTGATATTGAGGATAACCTAGGGGAGGAGTTAGAGCTTTCCAAGATATACAAAGATTCGGATAGTGCCTCTAACCTCTCTTCCACGCAATCCACATCAATCGAAGAACTTGCAGAGAAAGTAGCTCACAAATTAGGTGTCACTAACAAACAAATCCCAAGGTTCGCCCCTGTGAAAAGGTGCTATACTTGTGGTGGCGACCACATGGCGAATGTATGTCCCATTATGGCCCAACCCCAAGTTAATCCTGGTAGCCAGTACTGCACTATAGAACAAAGGTACACCAATCACACCGCGCAAGATTGCCCCTACAATAAGCAAGCCGTTAGGTAGATGTACCCATAGCCATACCCTCATCAAGGAAGATACCAGAACCAGTACCCACCTCAGCAGTATGCTAGGCCTCAACAAACCTACCAACCCTACCAAAACCAACAGAGGCCTCAGCCTGTGCTAGCACAACAACCCCCTGCCCCAGCTAATGTAATCCCAGTAAAATATGCAACAGCAAAAGAAAACCTGAATAGAGCTATAGTCCTTGTAACACCACTGCTCTCAGAAAGTGATCCTAGTGACCACAATTTCGACTCTACACATGTTGATAGCCCCCACGCTTACTACATGCAATCTCCGGAACATGGTGAGTCCTACTATAGTGAAGAGCCAAATGAACCTAGTTGGGAATCAGATTACACAAATGTCATGTATGCAAACCCCAACCCTAGACCTCAACCTAGGCAGGTCAGACCCCCGTTCCCTAGAGGACCATGCTACAGATGCCAGGGAGATCACCTCATTCGTGATTGTCCCTTACCTCCACCTACACAATCCCAATCAGTGATGATCCAAGGCTTTTGCCAAGAATGTGGAAAGGAGCATCTCTTACGAGATTGCCCAAAGAACCCCAATAATATGCCAAAAATCACTCCTATCAACGTTGTTGGGTTAGTGGTAGACTCCACAGGGAGCGTGACGTCCATTGCACCAGTACAGGTAGTCACTAGAGCTCAAGCATTGCAGCAAAACCAAGCTGTAGGTCAGGAAAAGAGCCTAGAAGCTAGTGAAATGGAGAGCATAACCAAGAAAAGGACTAGAGCCTGGAGAGATAGCCATGAAAGAATGAAAAGACAATGGGCAAAGAAAATGAACGAATTAGAAGAAAGCATAAGAGAAACAAAAGCCAAAGTTGTGGAGCTCACCTCTCAACCGAACTCTCACATGTCACCCCCGCCTCAATCCATATCACCTCCTCCGCCACCCCCCATACCATCTCCATCCAACCCGCCTCACCTAAACCCACCACCCCCAAGAGTAGGATCCGTCCTAGCAGATCCCACTCCCGAGGACCTTAATATGATGCTTAAAGCTTATCAGGCCAGAATCCAAGAAGGGCCAAACGTAACTGATCATGAAAAGTGTTACCCTAGAGCAGAACTAGAGTTAGAACGAACCAAAATTTGTGCTAAAATGGTGGAATTGGCTCAGACCATGTTTGAAGCCAGTCGCCTCTTTAACATCTCTAGTTCAGCGAAGACACAGTTGCACTTTGATGGACTGTTAGAGAGAATAGAAAAGCTGATTGCACAATCAGAAAAGAAACCCACCTCTCAACTAAAGGACAAGGCAAGTGAAAGAGCAAGTCTTCTTGCCCAGAAAGCCTATGTGCCTGAAGCCTATGTGCCTAACTCTACGGAGCCAGACACATCTTCTTCTATGAATCGATTCACACCAGAATTTCTACGAGAGATTCAAGAAGACAAATGGGCTAAAGAGAGTGAAGTCCCTCCTCCTATCGAACTGGTGGATGAGGCACACGATCAATTCCCACAAGACATCCCATCCATTTATGAGGAGCAGGAGAGCACCCACTCTCAGGAAAGACTAGACTTCGAGTCTAACTCTCTACAAGAGTTACCCCACTTCACGGGCCCATGGGAAACCAAGTCTACTTGTATGAGAACCCCCACAGTCATGGTAAGAAACGAAGATTCAGTCATACCTAGGAACACAGAGGTAGTGAAAAATACTAAAGTGCAGTGCAATCTCAAGTTGGAAGAGCTACTCAAGGTTAGACCTGAATTATGGAAACATGTAGCTAAACGAGTACCAGAGATAGCAAAACCTCGCTCCCAGGTAGGATCCCAGAGAACAGTGCCAGAAATACCCTTGGATAAGATAGGAGATATGTGTGAAGGAGAAGAAGGGAACACCTATCTTCCCATTACCTACCAGGAGTATACCACCAAGGCAATTTTGGACTCAGGTGCAGGAGTGGCAATTGCCACCACTTCCCTATGGAAGCATTGGGGCAAGCCAGCACTCAGGCCAACGAGAATGAAACTGTAGATGGCTGATGGTCACATAGAGAGACCCCTAGGGTTGTTAGAAGGAATAACTCTCACTACATGTGGTGTTGAGTTCGAACATACATTTGCTATATGTGACTTTAGCAAAAATCATGCCTATGAGATGATTTTGGGAAGACCATTTATGCGACAGTTGCAAGTGGTACAGGATTGGGGAACAAATTCTTTGTACCTGCAGCACTTAGGTGTTACGACCAAAGTCAATCTTAAGGATTACTCTCATAGAGATGTACCACCTATTCAATGGAATCCCATCCATAGAGCCAAAGATGAGACTGAGTCCGTGCATTCTATAGAGTCAGGATCCTCTTGGATGCACGAAGACACCCACTTATGGATGTGCAAGGTAGCAGTAGAAGAAGAGAAGAGAGAGAAAGCCAGAGAGGTAGGTGCAAAAGAAAACCATAGATCAATTCAAGACCCAGCCTATGCACCTGTAATCTTTCCTGATGAGGAATTTGAGCCCCACGGTTGGGCAGAAATTTTAGCAACCATGGACGTAGCCATCAATGAAGAACAATGGACACCTCACTGTGATGAGGATGGCTATGCCATTTCCGTCTTCTCCATAGAGCCAATCATGGGGGAGGCAGTTCTAGAAGAATGCGAACCTAGCCCTGATGCATTTGAGGATGCAACTGACTCCGATCTAGAGTCAATCATTATGGACCCACCATTTGCATCAGATGAAGAATACTTCCATGAAGTAGAATTTCAACCCCAGAGGCATGGAGAGCTTACAAATGATGTAAGATTAGCAACACATGTGACCCCGAAGGAAAAAGGAAAGAAACGAAAGAAGAGAGAAGTCTCACCAGAAGAGGAAGAATCTTTGTTTGAGGTCCCAGAAAATTTTAAGAAGTATGAGATAGACGACAGGAGAGTCATGATAAGAATGCCTAAACGAGAGGCACAATCAGGAGAGGCCTATGATAACAAAGAAACCACCAAGAAAATAGTAGTGGCCTTAGAAGAAGGAGAGGAGAGATGCACATACATAGGCCATGACCTAACAGAGGAAGAAGAGCATGTGTTAATAGCCTTGCTAAGAGAATATAGAGATGTATTCGCTTGGAGTTACAAGGATTTGAAGGGTGTTGACCCAGACATATGCTCTCACACCATCCCCATGACCTCAGATGCTAAACCCTCTAAGCAGAAGCCCTACACATATAATGATAATTACACGGCTAAGATCAAAGAGGAGATAGATAGACTGGTCGAAGCTGGATTTATCTATGAAATTGAGCACACTGAGTGGGTATCCCCCATCATAGTGGTGCCCAAGAAGAATGGCAAGCTGCATGTATGCATTAACTTGAAGAAGGTCAATGCAGCCACAATCCGAGATAACTATCCACTTCCCATCACAGAACATCTCTTAGAAAGAGTAGCAGGCAAGGAAGTGTACAGCTTCCTTGATGGATTTTCGGGCTACAATCAAGTGGCCATTGCACTAGAAGATCAGCATAAAATGGCATTTGCCACAGAGTGGGGCATATTTGCCTTTAGAGTAATGCCATTTGGGCTTACCAATGCCCCCGCAACCTTCCAAAGACTAATGTGCCATGTGTTTAAGGAGTTCCTGAGGAAGAATTTAGAAGTCTATGTTGATGATCTTTGTGCTCATTCCAACATTAGACAAACCCATATTTCTGAACTCAGACAAATCTTTGACAAATGTAGAGAATATCAAGTCTGTCTGAACCCAGAAAAGTGTGTTTTTATGGTCACGCAAGGCAAGATTCTAGGACACATAGTATCAAAGAATGGCATATCCACTGATGAAGAGAAAGTGAGAGCCATAGCAGAGCTACCTAGGCCAAGGAATGTCAAGGAAGTACAAGCCTTCATGGGGCATTGTGATTACTACCGACGGTTCATTCATATGTACGCTGTCATTGCAAAGCCCATGTATGGACTTCTGACTAACTTTGAGTGGACTGATGAATGTGAGAACTCCTTCTAAGAGCTTAAACGAAGATTATGTTCAGCACCAATCTTGACCACACCAGATTGGAATAAGCCATTCCATGTTCACGTGGATGCATCCAATTATGCTATTGGATGTGTGCTTGCACAACCTACTGGTGAAGGTAATATGGATCTTCCAATTGCCTATGCTAGTCGACAATTGAATGCAGCTGAACGAAATTACACCACTACAGAGAGAGAAGGATTAGGCATGGTATATGCAGTCAAGAAATTTAGACACTATTTTCTTGCAAATAAGTTTAAATTTTTTACTGATCATCAGGCATTGCTATACCTCGTAAACAAGCCATGCAATACAGGAAGATTAGTAAGATGGTTTCTCTTACTAATGGAATACGACTTTGAGGTAGTGGTGAGAAAAGGGAGGACTCATTTGAGAGCAGATCATCTCTCTAGGCTCACATCTGGAGAAGCCCCACAAGGAGTATCAGATGATCTTCCTGATGCTTACTTGTTTAATTTGGAAGTGGTGCCGCAGTGGGCTAAGCCATTGGTGCCAGTATTGACATACGGGCCTAACCATCCTGTAGTAAACACACAGAATAGAGAGGTTGTGAAAGCCCAAAAGTACCACATCCTGGCAGGAAGCATGTACAAGCACACAGATCAAGGAATATTGGCTTGTTGTGTGGAAGAGGATGAGTACAATAAATGGTTGCATTTAGCACATGTAGGTGCATTAGAGCAACACTACTCAAAGCAACGAACCTTACAGACACTAAGGAGACTCGAAGTACATTGGCCAACTATGGAAGCTGATGTCCAAAAGTTGTGCAAGGAATGCCCAATCTGTTGCACTAAACCACCTGTGGAACATGCCACTCTTTATCAAGTGTCCATAGTGCCAGATTGGAGTGAACCACTAGTATCCTTCCTGAGGACGAAAACATTCCCTCCAGATATGACCTTGGCTAGGAAAAGGAGTTTAGAACAAGAAGCCCAAGATTACTCACTCATTGGTGATAATCTATATAAGCGTGGTAAAGATGGTTACCTAAGGCTATGTGTCCATGAAAGTGAATATCTCAAGATCTTGGAAACTGCTCACCAAGGTGTAGCAGGAGGACACTTTGGACTAGATCGGGTGATCAAAGCAATTCTATTTGCGGGCTTCTGGTGGCCAACCCTTCACATGGATGCACATACCTATGTGAAACGATGTGATGTCTGTCAGAGAACTCAGTATCCTATATGTAAAGATGAGATGCCACTGAAACCTATGATGGGTTGACGTGCATTCTCTAAGTGGGGAATAGACTTCGTGGGTCCTATTAATCCCCCAGCTAAGAATTCCCATGTAGAATATATCATTGTTGCGACAGACTATCTAACAAAGTGGGTAGAGGTAAAAGCCACAACGAAGAACGATGCTCAAACAACTGCTAAATTCTTGTTTGAGAATGTATTCACAAGATATGGGCTACCTATAGAGTTAGTAAGTGATAGAGGCACTCACTTCTTGAATGAAGTTATTGAAAATATGCTCCAAGAATTCTTGGTAGTGCATAAGAAGTCTGCCCCCTATCACCCTCAAGCAAATGGCCAGGTTGAGAACACAAACAAGATCCTGTGCAATGTACTGACGAAATTAGTGAACACTAAACGCTCTGATTGTGACAAACAGCTACACCATGCTGTTTGGGCATACCGAGTCGCCTACAAAACAGTACTCCAAGCCACCCCCTTTTAGATGGTGTTTGGCCAAAACGCGGTGCTACCCTTGGACTTCTTGATACCTACATTGAAGGTAGCACAAGAGCACGAATGGACGGGTCATGAACTCTCCTCTAGACTTTTTGACCTTGAACGATTAGGAGAAACAAGACTGAGAGCAGCTGCAGGGATATATGCAGCGAAGAAGAGACAGAAAGCATACTTTGATGCCCATGTGAAGGATAAGGGCTTGAAAGCAAGAGATCTAGTATTAGTCTACACACTGAAACAACACGCAAGGAAGCTAGAAAAGAGAGGCTACGGACCTATGATCATCAATAGGATCTCAGTAAGTGGGGCAGTGCAACTAGCCACATTAGAAGGCGATGTTCTCCCAAGTTATATCAGCGGATGCAGAGTCAAGTTGTATCAGGAACCCCTCACGGAGGAAATGCTAAGCCGACTCAACACTGCTAAGAAACGCAAAGAGGAGGAAAAATGAATTCGAGAAGAAGCTCAAGCGGAAGCCCTATAGCGCATAAGGAGAATGAAATTAAGAAGACAAGGTAGAGAGCACCCTAGGCAAGATGCATATGCAGATCAAGGATATGACGTAGCTATGTGTCAAGTTTCAGGTGTGAGCTCACATAGGATAACTGATCGACGTCCTTTCATAACCGTAGATATAGGACAAGGAAAGAGTGCAAGGACTGTAAGAGCCTTGATTGACTCAGGGGCAGCCACTAGTGCTGTTAAATCGTCTTACTGTCAAGGGTTGCAGTTAACTGTCAATCTTGTGGAAGCATATCTCATAGGATTGGGAGGCGTGGAAACCCCTTGCATGGGCGAGGTGGAACTTCCCCTCTATATTCATGATGAGGCAATGACAGTTAAAGTGCTAGTATGCCAAGATGAGGACGTCACGGAACCCCTTGTCCTGGGTCAAGACTGGATTTATGACCAAGCAGTCAACTTAAACCTAAGAAGTGGACTTCTTCAGGTATGGGTCAATCATAGTCGGATTACAGTAGAGTTAGATAATGGAGCACTCAAGGAACTAGGAAAGGTACACACTCCTAGTCCTTCCAGGAGTACACATGAAGATGACCACGCTGTTCTTGTCCAAAACTATGTGTTGCAGAGGAATGATGGTTGCAAAAAAGGAGTCAGGGATGCAATGAAACTCCCTTCTTTTCCAAAGGCCAGAGGGAGGCGGCAACCAAAGGTGGATCAAAGGCAGAAGAAGTAGAGTACTACCTATGTCGGAGATCAAAAGTACCTGCGCAACAAAATGTCTCAACTAGTGAAACAAGTGTGGGTGCGGAAAGGCAAACACCCGGTTGCACTCAAGCCAACCATACGGGCAAAGCCTCTTATTAGTGACCAACAACACGACACCAATAAGAAGTCTTTCAGAAGTTCTTCTGCTAACGTGAATTCTATTTGGGTGCCCAAGAAGTCGATGAAGGCTAGCCCACAATCAAGACAAATTTGGGTGCCTAAGGCTTGTCTGCAGGCTCAAACAACCACACCAAGGCCACACCCTGTACAGCGTGATCCATTCACTCGCACAGCCGACATCCACTCGTTTTCAACACTCAGGAACACACCAAGGCCCATGAGCACGAACAAAATCACTTGTAAATGGGTCCCTAAAAAGCCTCATTTTCAAGCCGACACGCCTATAAAGCTCTCGAGAGTCTCTACGAAACCAAGAGCAAAACCCATCCACTGCATTTGGCAGCCTAAGACTTGTAACAAACCCCTGGACCCCAATTGTAAATCCATGATAACCTACTAACCCCATCACTATCACACTACATCATTCCTCTTAGCTCTTAGGTGTACGGAACTCCTAACCACACACACACTCACACCGAGCACTTACTAACCCATTAATCTCTCCCAACCCTCGTGTTAATGTTGTAATGGGAGCAACAACGGTTCTCTCTTGTCCTGTACAATGTTAACACTAGTTTCTATATTCTCACAGAGACAGGGAGCAAGAAGTAACATGGCAGATATGGTAGGAACTAGCTCCTAGGCAGGCATCAGCCCTCAAATTGTGGACATTGAAAGCCTTCCGGTTGAGGAGGAATTAAAGGAACGACCAAAGGCATTAAGGGCATTACATGCCATACCAATTCAGAATCCTCCACAGGGTCACACAATGCCGGTGGGCAAAACCTCACACTGGTTCAGTGATGTTGCGGGACCTCTAGGCAAAGGCACATACATGTGGGAGTCCGAGGTAGAATTCAATGGGCGTTGGGGCAGATACCACTTCTTTACCAGAGAGTTTGAAAAGCTAGAGAATAATGAAGGACTGAAGCCGATATGGAAGAAGGCTGGGCTCTATGATTATTTCAAGTTCCAACTACCAAAGCCCGATTTTCTAAGGTGCTCATACTTGATTAGCACCCTCACTCCAAGCAAAGACAAAAAAGGATACAGCTCCTTTGTACTCCCATCACTCACAAGGGGCAATGAGCTGAAGCGTTTCCACTTGACTATCAACTTGGTAAGAGAAGCTCTCGACATGAACGGTATGCACATTCCTACAGAGAAAGAGACTATGGTCCCCGATAATATGAAGAACAGGAATCTGACAAAATTAAAGGACATGGTAGCGATGACTCCCACGATCGCCATTCATTTACGTATGGTCATGCAACATTTCGCATTCCTCGTGCAAGACAGGTTCACAATGCCTCCCAAGAAGATCTGGTTTAGCCTCTACTTAGCGGATGCTTTTGATTTGACCATCAATATGCCCCACTGGATTATAGACCAGATCCATATGGCTCATCAAAGATGGTATAAGAAGCAAAAATTTGTACTCTATGGATGTTGTGCGCTTACCAGAATCGTGTATAGATGTCTCGCCTATGATGTACCGGTGCAAAGGGCTCTCATTTGGTCTAGAGCACAGGAGTTTCAACGCAGATTGTCAGCCGTCGGACCTCCCTCAAAGAAAATGAGAGGCACCGTCCAGATGCCTTGTGCACAAGCCCGCGGTGCAACCCTAACACCAGAAACAACTCCAAGGCTTCCTCGAAGAGTGCAACCATTTACTATCAGGTTACCCAGGCACAGCACAGATGGCCCTAACCTTGTGTTTCCACCAGTACCTACTGATCTGGAATTCCCTCACGGATTTACTTTGGAAGATCTAACGGATGAAGAAGTGGCTAGAATTATTGAAGCTGTTAATGTGGAAGTCGAGGCAGAGCAGGGTAGTGGACAACAAACGGCTACACAACAACCCTAGACAAGACAACCAAAAGTGGTAGAAGTGGAAGATGAGGAACAAGAAGACCAAGAGGATGAACAGGAAGGATTTTCTGATGAAGGGGCGCATGACTATGAGCAAGAAGTTATACAGGAGCTAGAGGGTGCCCCAGCATATACAAAGGAGTTGAAAAAGCTCTTTGATACCATCAACAGGGTCCAACAACAACATAAGTTATCCCTTGTAGCCGGAAAGGCTATCATGCACCAAATCCTTGAGGAGGAAGGAGTTGACGAACAGTATCGTGCCACACTAGATATGATCTCTGATGCCCTAGGAGTACCTGAGGTAGTGCAGACGGCCTTGGCACAATCACGCAGAATGGAAAGAAGATACGGAAGATGTCCCCCACGAGCAGGGAAACAAATGAATGTATTAGGATCAGGACCACAAGGCACCCCCACAACCACGGGCACTGCACACACCGCTCACGACACCAAGGAAGCCCATATATCAAGTGCACCTCCATCACCTCCCTTGCCACCCCCGCCTCCCTCTCCACCACATTCACCTCCCATTACCAATGTAACAACCACCATTACCACCTCCGAGCCCACCGCCATGACTGAAGCACAAACCGCCAATCAACCCACACACCCTCTCAACACTTCCCGTGTATATACCTCCACTAAGACGGTGACCCTAACGGCAGCTACTGACATCCCCATTCCCCCACTCACACTTTTGGGAAGTTCACACTCACAACTGCACACACCACTGTACACATTCACCACAATCACTGCACCCACAATTCCACTATTCACAATCACTCCCACTACTGCTTCCACCATGGATTTTATGGACATATCACCCTCCACTGCACCTCTCCCTCCCCCCATACCACCACAATCTCCCATTCCCCCACCACCCACTTCACCATTTTCCAGCACCGCATTCACACTTCCCTTCCCCTTTCCCTTCCCCTCTACACATAACACCCTCCCTGCATCCACCCCCATTAATAATGTATTTAATAATATGTATCAGTGCATGTCTCAGTTACAACAACACTATCAGCACCTCGATGCTCAGCATACAAGCTTGTTCAGGAGTCATGAAGAGTTACAAGGAAGATTCATTGATTTAGAGAAAGAAAAGCATCAATTACAACAGCAGTTTAGTGCATTGCAAGAACAACATGAGCAACTAGTGGCAAATCCACCACAGCCAGATGCAGAAGAAAGACAACATATGGATGATTTGCTACACTCACAAATCACAGAGAACCTCAAGCTCCGCCGCAACATGGCTCTACTACGGAAGCATATGTCTGCAGCCCTAGAAGAAAATAGACGGCTTCAGACACAAAACGAAGAGAACTTGGAGTTAGCCATGGACGGTTCCCCATAAGAAATTGACCCGGAGAGATTTAAGGCTATTCCCTCGGACAATATGCAGATCATATTGGAAACCCATGCTGATCTCCTCGAAGCCCATGTAGCCTTAGAAAAGGAAAGAGACGAACTACGAAGGCAATTGGCAGCTCAACCAACACCACCCAAAGAAGTCCCAACCACAGCTGACACAACTGACGAAGTAGCAGCGCTCAAAGCACAACTCGAAGAATTACAAAAGAAGGTGCTTGAGTACGAATGCCAACCCTCCCCCTTGGTAGAACCAAAACCTGAAGAGCTAGTACCAATCGAAGTAGAGGAAACCTTTGAGGACCCGTATGTTCCGATGCAAGCACCTGGAGGCAAGCAAACAGATGAGGGCATGGACACCCTTGAAATAGAGGCTCCTGAATGGATGCAGAAACTGGAAAAGGTGGCCACAACACATGATGATAGGGTGGCAGTCGAGATAGCATCGATGTCATACTTGGAAGAGGTGGTCATAAAATCAGACTATTTTAGGAACCTCTCTCATCACAGGTGGATCGGCACCTCCGACGACTTATATGTTCCTTTTTGTGTCTTAATGGCAGATTATAATGCTGAAATCAAGCACCACACCTCACGGGAACCAACCTCTGCCACACAGTTTGCACCAGACGACATCCCAGAAAGTGCCAAGCAGGGGAATATTCGCCAACCGACTTGGAGAATTCGGCTGCTTGAAACCTACCCGGAAATGAATCGCACCTGGAAGAACATGCCCTTGTATATCAAGTACAATCCCTGCTACTGCCCTGTCTTTCGAAGAAGGTCGTGGCCGGAATATACAAAGATGGTGCTGACAATGAGAGGATGTGAGAAATGGCTAAATTATGTCTATTTAGCGCCACCCAAAGGTCAACCTACCGTAGGGTATATGATATCGACAATTCGGCATTGGGGTATCAGGTTCAAAAACGTACCAGATGTCATGACACAGATGTGTCTTAAAATTTTTGAACTCATGATAGTCACCTTCCGGACCTTCAAGAATGTTAAGGAACCTCACCTCTCTGCGCTCGGATTCAACGAAGGCAATCAGGATCTTGTTTATGACATGAGCACAATGCCCTCTTTTAATGTTGTTTATGCATGGCATGCCCGCATCAAATACCTACTGGCCTGCTTCAAACAAACATTTGAAGAGATGTTTGTCACAGGGTTCTGGGAATATCACTCAGAGATCCTCATTCCCAGACCCTCACATTTATTACAATTGTTTGCAGTGGAACAAGCTCTCCATTCAGACAAGTTACGTATGCCACATCCAGAGGTTCCCGGGCTGGTAGATTGGGATGCTCTTCTCACAGACTTGGCCAAAGGATTGAGGATTGCCGAACATCACTTAGCGCAAGATGTTGTTGAGTACTACATCCAAAAACCCACACAACAAGGGTCTGTCAGGGACGATAGACGCGAGAGAGGGGGGAGTGTTAGCAGCAGACAAGGGAGTCAACGACGATCTGGCAAGTAGGCCAATAATTCTCTTCATGAAGAAGCAAGTACGAGCATTCACGCAGATCTAGCACTAAGGCAACCCTTTAATTTTTCAAAATCCTTACACAAATTAAAAGTGATTCTCATCACTAACAACCCTTGTAAATACCATGTTCACCTTTTTGTAGCTCCATTTTGTGCAAGCCGAGGAGTCCTCGAGCTTGAGGAGCCTTAGAAGTAGTTGCTTACCAATTTTCGTATTTTCTAGATCTCGTTTGAGCCCTCAAATAAGCCCTGGAACCTAATTTTTAACTAGGCTGGACACTAGGTCTAGACAGGGCCAAAGCTAGTCAAAAACTATAAAAGGAGCTAGAGAGCTCATTTTTGGGGTTAGATTGTAATTGAAACAAACTTGTATGAGCTCTTTGAAAGTAATCTAAGAACTCCATTGCTCTTCACTCATTGTCTTGCCGTGTGTGCGTGTGTGTGTGTATGTGTGTGCATGTTGGTGTGCTTCTCACTCACGCACTTGTGCTTCCACTTGCTCGAGGTCTTCATACCATCCTCACGTCTTCCCGGATTGACATTAAAGGAGGTGCTACTCATCACTGAGCTACAGTATGGTTGAAGCTGCAAAG
>CM035420.1:108027006-108032006 GCA_020310875.1 Ceratopteris richardii
TTGATTTGATCATTACACATATCATTTGCAAAGTACATATATGCTTTCTTGGTATCATTTGGAAGCTAATCAAGTGTACTAAGCATATCTAGAATCAAAGGAGGGCTGGTGTGAAGCAGGTTTAGCAGCACCAACTCAATCTTCTGAGTGCATCCAACCATCTCTCCCAACAGTGGTATCAGAGCAAATGAGGTAAACATGGGAGATGGTTTTCCCTCATTCATTGAAAAATTGGACAGGAACAATTACCAAGCTTGGTCTCTAAGGATGAAGACCTATCTACAAGGAAGAAGCCTATTTGGATTCATATCAGGAGATGAGGAATTGCCCTCATTCAAAGCTAGAGGACTACCCACCAAGGATGAACAAGAGAGACTCAACCAATGGTGTGCAAAGGATGCTTTGGCAAGGTCTTACCTTCTTAACTCTATATCTGATTTCCTTGTACCTCATATAAGAAACTGTAAGACTTCCCAAGAGACTTGGGAAACTCTGTCAACATATTTCTCTTCCAACACAAGGGCCAGGAAGAATCAACTATGGGTTGAATTCACAACCCTTACGAAGCAGCCCAAGCAATCAATCTCAGAGTATGTGACCAAGATTAAAGATGTGGCAGACCAATTAGCAAGCATTGGAGAGGAGATTGAAGACGAACAAATAGTCAGGCAAGTAACAAATGGACTCAAGGCAGATGATAAGTGGGAAAGCTTCACCACTGCAATGGACCTCTACATGGACATGCATACCCCAGATCTCACAGCACTTATGGGCCAACTTTTCACACATGAAGCAAAGTTTACAAAGGCAGGAGATCAATCAAAAGGTAACAACCCCTCTACTCTATATACTAATAAGAAGGTTAAAGATAAAGGTAAAAGTAAGAAGGTTGATGAAGAAGGCTCTACCTCCCAAGCAAACTATGCAGGGAGAGGTAGATCCTCAAGAGGAAGAGGCAGAGGAGGTAAGTCAGGTAGAGGGAGACCCTACAACTCATCACCATGCAACATTTGTGGATTGTCAAATCATACCACAGATGAATCTTACAAGATGAATGTTCATAATCTCTGTTTTCTCTGAGTCATCTACTCCAAGTCTGTCAACTTCAACAAGGCATATCTCAGGATCTAGTGAACCAAATCAAGTGATTCAAAGCCTGTTGGAATTAGCTTTAAGCATACTACATGCCTACAAAATTTGAAGGTCATTGGATCAGCCATCGCAGAGAAATCTCGCTCGAAGTGGTCTCTGGTATTTCTCTGCACACCTCCTAAGAAGTCGGGGGTGACTCTAATTTTGCTAAAGTGATTTCTCAGAGTATAGGTTATCATTTCTTCTCGTTCCACTTGCAAATGGTAGCTTGTTAAGCTAATTTAATATTTCCAAAAGGAATTAGATCAATTGTAAGTGTGCTGGTCACATTGAGTGAAAGACTGAGCAGATGTCAATACCAAAATAGCAAGTTTTCTTGGATTTGTCAAGTACAAAGTTATCTGTTTTGATTTGATCATTACACATATCATTTGCAAAGTACATATATGCTTTCTTGGTATCATTTGGAAGCTAATCAAGTGTACTAAGCATATCTGGAATCAAAGGAGGGCTGGTGTGAAGCAGGTTTAGCAGCACCAACTCAATCTTCTGAGTGCATCCAACCATCTCTCCCAACAGTGGTATCAGAGCAAATAAGGTAAACATGAGAGATGGTTTTCCCTCATTCATTGACAAATTGGACAGGAACAATTACCAAGCTTGGTCTCTAAGGATGAAGACCTATCTACAAGGAAGAAGCCTATTTGGATTCATATCAGGAGATGAGGAATTGCCCTCATTCAAAGCTAGAGGACTACCCACCAAGGATGAACAAGAGAGACTCAACCAATGGTGTGCAAAGGATGCTTTGGCAAGGTCTTACCTTCTTAACTCTATATCTGATTTCCTTTTACCTCATATAAGGAACTGTAAGACTTCCCAAGAGACTTGGGAAACTCTGTCAACATATTTCTCTTCCAACACAAGGGCCAAGAAGAATCAACTATGGATTGAATTCACAACCCTTAGGAAGCAGCCCAAGAAATCAGTCTCAGAGTATGTGACCAAGATTAAAGATGTGGCAGACCAATTAGCAAGCATTGGAGAGGAGATTGAAGAGGAACACATAGTCAGGCAAGTAACAAATGGACTCAAGGCAGATGATAAGTGGGAAAGATTCACCACTGCAATGACCCTCTACATGGACATGCATACCCCAGATCTCACAACACTTATGGGCCAACTTTTCACACATGAAGCAAAGTTTACAAAGGCAGGAGATCAATCAAAAGGTAACAACCCCTCTACTCTATATACTGATAAGAAGGTTAAAGATAAAGGTAAAAGTAAGAAGGTTGATGAAGAAGGCTCTACCTCCCAAGCAAACTATGCAGGGAGAGGTAGATCCTCAAGAGGAAGAGGCAGAGGAGGTAAGTCAAGTAGGGGGAGACCCTACAACTCATCACCATGCAACATTTGTGGATTGTCAAATCATACCACAGATGAATGTTACAAGAACTACAAGAATCAGAGAGGAAGAGGCTATCAAAGAGGTGGATACTCTCAAGGGAGAGGCAGGTTTAACCAACACCAAAGCTACAATGGATACAACAATCAATACAACAACAATTACAACGACAACCACAATGGTAATTACCAAGGTGGATTCAGAAATAGAAGGGATTACAACAACTACACAGAGGAGCAAGATGACTCCCTATTGATCATGAATATGACCTCCAAGGCAGGTACAAATGATGATCATTTATTTTATGTTGACTCAGGATGTTCTAACCATGTAGCTGGCAATGTGGCACTACTCTCTGATTTGGAAGAACCCAAGGGAAAACATCAGGTACAAATAGGTGATGATACTAAACATTCTGTTATAAAGATTGGAAATGTAAAGACATGTGATGGTAACTAGAATCTATTGAGCAGAGTACTCTATGTACCAACCATCACCAAGAATCTAATGAGTGTTGGTCAGATTGTGGAGAAAGGTTTGTAGGTCAGATTCACTCAATATGGAGCATATGTGGAGGACCCAAGACATGGTTTCAAAAGAATTGCCAAGGGAGAGAAATCAGGTAGATTGTTTGTAACTTTTGAGCTAGAAGACACCAAGAAGATTGCCTTATATAATTACAAGGATCAAACACTTTCAGAGTTAGAAATATGGCACAAGAGGTTAGGACACATAGGTGAAAGAACCCTAAAGCAAATGTGCAGGGATCAATGTGTGCTTGGGATACCTAATGTGTCCAAGCAACATATGATTTACAAGTGTGGAGCATGTCAGTTTGGTAAGTCTCACAGGTTGCCCTATTCAAGGAAAGGTTTCATGCATGAAGACTACCTAGACTTGGTACACACAGATGTTTGGGGACCTAGCAAGGACCCTTCCATTTCAGGATCAAGGTATTATGTGTCGTTTATTGATGACTATAGCAGGTGGACTATCTTATACTTTATGAAGCATAAAGATGAAGTGTTTAATTGTTTCAAGAGGTATCTTGCACTTGTTGAAAACCAAACAGGAAGAAGCTTGAAGAGGCTAAGGTCAGATGGAGGAGGAGAATACTTCTCAAATGAGTTTGAAGATTTCTTGCAGGAAAGAGGCATCAAAAGGGAGATAACCACAAGGTACTCACCTGAACAAAATGGAGTAGCTAAAAGAAGGAATAGACTCATTGTAGAAACAGCTAGGTCTATGCTTAATGAAAAGAAGCTACCAAATTATCTTTGGGCAGAGAGTGTATCTACTGCCACCTATCTCATCAATAGGTTGCCATCCAAATCAATTGATGGCATGACACCATATGAAGCTTGGCATGGTAAGAGACCTTCTCTGGATCATTGTAAAATCTTTGGTTGTGTAGCATATGTGCATATTCCCTCACAGGTAAGGGAAAAGATAGATCCTAAAGCTGAAAAATGTATCTTCATTGGTTATGATTTGAACCAAAAGGGATACAGATTCTACAACCCAACAAACAAAGGCTTCAAGGTAATCAGAGATGTCATCTTTGATGAGAATGACTCATGGTATGAGAATGAATGCAGGAAGATTAGTCTACCCTATGATATGGAAGAAGATTTCCCAAAGCTCACCAAGGAGGAACCAATACAAAAAGATGAATCAAGCTCAGATGATGATGATACAATAAACCTTGAGGAATTCAAGGCATGGAAGTCCAAAGGAAAGATGAAGATGAAGAAATTAGAGGATACACCAGAATCCTCAACTCAAGCAATGAGGAGATCTCAGAGAGAAAAGAAGAAGCCTATCAGACTTGGGTATGACACATCACTTGTAACTAAACATTCTGTATATCTTCCAAAGGACTTGTTGAATGAAGAACCAGGTACCTATGAAGAAGCAATAACCAAACCAGAATGGAAAGGAGCTATGGATGAAGAAATGAAAGCTCTCAAGGAGAGTGATACTTGGGACTTGGTACCCAAGAAGGACTCTATGAAAGTGGTAGGATCTAGATGGATCTACAAGCTAAAGAGGAATTCAGATGGAACAATAAACAGGTACAAAGCTAGGTTGGTTGCCAAGGGTTTTGCACAAACCCAAGGCATTGATTATGAGGAGACATTTTCTCCTGTGGCTAAGATGCCAACTATCAGAACATTGGTGAGTGTAGCTGCATCCAAGAATTGGAACATGTACCAATTAAATGTCAAGAATGCTTTCTTGAATGGATGGATATCTGAAGAAGTCTACATGTCACAACCACCTGGCTATGAAG
Organism: Ceratopteris richardii; assembly: GCA_020310875.1. NCBI lineage: Eukaryota > Viridiplantae > Streptophyta > Polypodiopsida > Polypodiales > Pteridaceae > Ceratopteris > Ceratopteris richardii. Next base: position 108,031,800 of record CM035420.1, read on the forward strand.
ACCCCAAGAAGGTAAACTATGTTTGTAAATTGAAGAAGGCTCTATATGGTTTGAAGCAGGCACCTAGAGCATGGAATTACAGGTTGACAACCTATCTCCAAGACCAAGGATTTGTGATGAGCAAAGCTGACACTTCTCTATTCATAAAGAGAAGTAGTACAGAGGTAATATACTTGTGTGTTTATGTTGATGACATCATCATTATAG